>JAODFW020965008.1:0-10593 GCA_027575235.2 Palythoa mutuki
TCAATAGTAAGTGAAGTGACTAAATTAAATTTCTGTGGTTCAAATCTAGTAGGCTTTGCTTCAGTTTTACTGTTGGCCGCCGTCCCAGACACTGTATGTGACACTATTTCCTCTTTGGTAAACAACTTGTTCATCAAATTACTATAATGCATATCTTTTGGAAAAATTAGTCAAATTGGACTTCATAAAATAAAAAGAAATGAAAAAATTGGAAAAATATAAAACATTTACTTGGCCTTAGATAATTTCTCAGTCTTGCTAACACTTTTCTGAACAGCATGTACTTTTGTAGTAATTATTGGTAGGGTTGCTACCTGAGCACCATGCTTTTCAATAGTAAGTGAAGTGACTAAATTAAATTTCTGTGGTTCAAATCTAGTAGGCTTTGCTTCAGTTTTACTGTTGGCAGCCTTCCCAGGCACTGTATGTGACACTATTTCCTCTTTGGTGAACAACTTGTTTATCAAATTACTCAGTATACTGCATATCTTTTGGAACAATTAGTCAAACTGGACTTCATAAAATAAAAAGAAATGAAAAAAGTGGAAAAATATAAAACATTTACTTGGCCTTAGATAATTTCTCAGTCTTGCTAACACTTTTTTGAACAGCATGCACTTTTGTTGTAATTATTGGTAGAGTTGCTACCTGAGCACCATGCTTTTCAATGGTAAGCGAAGTGACAAAATTAAATTTCTGTGCTTCAAACCTAGGCTTGGCTTCAGTTTTAGTGTTGGCAGCCTTCCCAGACACTGTGTGGGATACTATTTCCTCTTTGGTGAACAACTTGTTCATCAATAAGTAAACAGTGTTGTAAATGGATGTGGAGTTTTTTACAAGCTCTCTACACTCTTGCTCTAATTTACTTTGAGGGGACTCCTCTCTCTCTCCAACTGGGCTACCAACAATGGATGATGTTCTTTTTCTCTTCATCCTCCGCAGCTGTTTTTTTATTTCTATTTGACCTTCCCTAAGTTCCTCCAATTCTTCTCGGAGTTCTTTAATCTTCCCCAGGTAGGTCAGGCAACAATCAGTATGATCCTAGAAAGCATTAAATAAATCGATTAATACAAGAATTAAACAATTCAATTCACTACAGCTAAGGGTAAAATGTGTCAGTGAAATTTCTAAAATGGATTTCCTTGTAATTTGGGAGGATAAGCAGCATCATCTGAGATCAATAAAGAATACTGTAGTTTCTCTGTGGCCAAAAAATGTTGCTGTGAATCAGTAATATCTGGCTATTACTAGTACTGGCCAGGTTGATTAGTTAGGAAAGAGTTAAAAGTTATTGCATTAATTAACATACTGTATAGAGTTACATACTTTTTGAATTTTACTTGCAAGGCCAAAGTTATCATCTTTGGTGGAATCTGGAAGAGATTGAAAAAGTCAAATTATAACTAATTGTAAGTTGTATGTAGAATAAAAAAAATTACTATCCACATTAAAAAACATATTAATGTAGTTGTGACTGTTGTAAAACATTGTTCCAGACCTCTGCTCAAGGGGGTTAATCAAATTCAGATGTTTAACATTTTGTCATTAATTACTAGTAAATATTAACCTCAAAGTCAATCAAAAAAGAGGCTAGCCAATTTTAATTTCTTTCTGCCAATTTTTTTCATAAACAGGGTCATACTTTCAGGAGCTGGGCAGCATCCCCCTGCTCAAACTTAGGTTGAATTTCCCCCACCACCATGAACTGGGTGCAACCATATCTTAATAGATGCTTGAGAAACATGAGCCATTACTTATAATAATATATTCCTAACTAGTACATTTAACTAATTCATCTATTGGCATCATTATTTAAAATTGTACAAATTTGCAGCTACAATTACTGTAGGTAAACTGTAAATGTGTAAATCTACTGACCCTCAAAACTTAAATTGACAACCTGTGCATCACTTTCTTGTTTTTCATCTGCGGATTAAAGGTAATTGATGTTAGTTTAATATCATAGCATGGTATCCATGCTCTCATTACAAGAACACTAGGCCTCAGTTACTTGCAATTAAGCTGATAATTAACACTAACCCAGGATATTTTACTGTTAAATCCTGGGTTTTAAAAGTTAATTGGAGTGGAAGAAGACAGTTTTACAACTTAATTTTAACAACTGAAGCCAATCCTCCTTTAAATAATAATTCATACTTATCAAAATTATACCCACACTGAATGTCATATTCAATAATAAAAATGATACTGAATGACTAGCCAATATTTTTAAAAATTCAACAAACAACAATCAGTCCAAAAGTGCTTTATCGAATTGTGTTGATATATAGTGCATGCTAATAATCTGATTTCAGTGCAACACCTTAAACTGATTCCTGAATGACCTTAACCCTTTCTGGCCTGGGCTTTTTTGGCTACTCGCTTGGGGGGAAGGAAAAGTAAGAAGGTTTCACACAATTACACACATTGATTTATGCAAGAAAATGTTGTGTCTGTGTGTGGTGACAAGATAAGGGGGAAGGGGAATTAGAGTCTGCTCTGCTAGAAAGGTTAAAGATCAAACTTACCACCTTGTGCTTCCTCAACTTCACCAGCAGAGACCACTTGGCTCAGCCTTTGCTTGAGAAGGAATTTTTCAGCAAGGACCTTGATAAAAATGTTCTTAGTTAAATATTGTAAGTGCTCTAATAAGCTTCTCCTAATAAGCCCCTCTCCAGAGGGCCCAAAAAGTTAATAATGCCCCCAGTTCATACTAGAGCATTTACAGTAACTATGCAATCATGTTTCATAATGTCAGTTATAATTTGTTAACAGAAGCTTAACAATTTTTTAATTTTTAAAATTTAATAGTAATACATACTGCACTAGTTTTTTTACCTAATTTACTGTAAGCTGTGACATTTGTTGCATAGTGTGGCCATAAATTAAAAAAACAATAGTATACCATTAAGCTATAAGACTTAGTAAAGATTTTCATTACCCAGTTTTGCTGTATTTCTAAGAGCTGACTTTGGTGTTTGGCTCATAGCTGAAATTGGCTTGTAGGTGAATAGCATTTTTACTTTTGCTGCTGCTGATTTTGATGATGGTACAGGATCCTAGTTGATAAAGATAAGCATTAGTATTGCAAGTTATAAGCAGATGTTATGTGATTGAAGGTCTTGTAAAATAACTGTAAATGATACTTTGTTCCTGTCAAAATAAATTTTGTAAAAGAATCACAAGACTATAATTAATATACTGAATTCAAGATAATTATTAATTTATTTAATAATTACTCTGTAACTGACAGCACTAATTGAAAAGCAGAATGAACTGAATGAGAAAAGAAAAACATATAATCAAAGGTTGCAAGATAAATTATCATTTACAATTTGGATTTTTACAGTAGCTGTAACTCAGGTCATCTGAAATAACTTAGACTGAAATTTACATCATGGGACAGGTTAACAAGATTTTAGGCCTGTTCGTGCGGATGTGAACATTATTTACTAGTAGTTACAAACATACCGATATCTCACATTGCTCTTCATCAGTGTCAAGAACTACTGCATCTTGCACATCAAAATATACTGGAAGGAAACCAAAGAAAATGTCTAGTAACTTATTTATAGTTAAATGTCAGCCAAAATTAAGGATAACTAATTTGTGATCCAGCAAATATTTAAAAAAATATTTAAAAAAGTAAGCAGTTTTGCAATTGTCAGAGTCATTTTTTTCATATTTTTTATTATAAGTTATCCAGATTTCAGAAAGTAATCTATGAATACTGCAAATTTTAATAAAATGACCAAAAACATGCTTAACTGTAATTATAGGTACTGGGTTATGCTGTTTGGCATAGTAAAATCAATACTTTAGGTAATATATTGTTCTTATTTAGGTATCTTATCAAATATGTAATTATAACAACAAAATGTGAACAGTTTGCAATCCATTTTTTTAAGGACAAAAAAATCATTCCTGAAGCAGGTTTTTAAATTAAAATAGTACTCAAAGATTATTTAGAATAAAATGTAACTCACCTTCTTTTGGCTTGGATCGTTTTGCCTTTTTTGTTCCCACAGGCTTTTTAATATTTTCAGCTGGTCTCTTGACAACTATGACGAATAATGATGTGCTTAATGACACAATAGATGTCAAACAATTTTGCACTAAGTGAGGGGCTCATTAACTTATTTACCGAGAGGACTGGGTTGTGTAGCTTGAACCAAACTTGTCTATTTTTTCCAAAGCCCGTCTTGAATTTCAAGCTTTAACAGCCCAATCTAATGAATGTGTGTGCCTTTGTTGGCAAATTGCTGACAGAAATGTCCAATCAAATACAAAAACTTCGCCATTTTTTATTTTTGAAGTAAGGCAATTCAATCTGTACTTTTGTATTATTTTTCAAAGACCATCATTTTACCATGAAAATTTTTCAAGACCCAGAATTTTTCAGCCAAAAACAATAAAAGACCCTGTCTTTGTTTACACGACCCGGTCATGTTGATAAATAATGAATCCTCCCTAATGTTGAATTTTTCACTTCGATAGATGACTGTTTTGCAAAGTAAAAGTTATACCCTTTTCAAAAGTTTCGCAAACTGAATTTTTAATCTGTTTTCAGACACCATAGTAAAACATCTACAAATTTATGCATAACTAAATTATACATTAACATACCAGGCACATCTGCGGCGGCACCATCATGATCCACAAAATCGTCTCTCTTCGGTGCCACTGACACCCTCTTCTTGTTACTTGTGGTACTTTTCCACGGATTGAAATACTCTTGCTCTTTCACTTTGCTCAAGTATCTTTTGTTGTCTGAAAGGGTATTTTAAAAGTTTATTTGTTTTTTAAAAATGAAGTGAAGCTAAATTATAATTTAGTTCATTTTAATATGAAATATAATGGTCAGTGCTGGCACAACCTTTTATCTTAATGACGCCAAACAAAATTATAAGCCAAACATCGTGTTAAATCAATTTGAATACAATAATTCAATAATTTGTTCCACTGCTAAGTACTGCTGCACAGTAGTTCGTAGTGATCAGTACAATCCATATACTTTTTAACGAGATGGAATTTAGTGCTCCTCTAATTATTGTTCGCGAGTGATTTCGAGGATACTGCGTTCTGCGACGTACATTTCACTCCAAGTAAGGTCAACATTTTTAAAAAACATTCAAAACTTGCATTTATGCAAACATTCGTCATCTATGTAGTTTTTTGGGTAACAAGACTCGAACCCTGACGGAGATCGGAGAGCCCACTGTAATGTATACATGTAACATACTCCAAAGGTAAATAAGATTTAAGACAGCAATCACCTAACATGCAAAATGTAAAATTAACATTTCAATAATGAAAAGCATTAGTTACATACCCCCTAACTTTAAAATTTTCGCTACGGCGGTTGGTGCATTCTTGTCCCAGATGGCATTGACAACCTCTCCCTCCGCAACATCTGCAGGATTAGCCTTCATCTGTGTCGTTTTTATAACTTGCCAGCATTCGGGACGTGGATCGCCGATCCATTCAACAAGAGCAAAAGGATGAAGAGACCTATTATTTAGTAAATCGGACAACGATAATTTTGAAATTTGGTAATTTTTTTTTAAATATAAAAACGTTGCAATCGCACTGCTAAAGTTCAACCCTCGGCTCGAGAAAGAATTGAAATAAAAGTGAAGTCATCATACGTGCCTTTAAATAGCTTGACGATTCTGGATTTCACAATCTGATCGGAGTTCCAACCCCATCCATCATTCTAATGTTACAGTTTCCAAGTAAAGTACAGCATGTTGCAAATCCAGTATTCGTTGAACACGAAATGCACCTTTGCTGTTCAAAAGCTATTAGAAAACTTACCTTTTGTACTTTTGAACAGTCTGCACTATACTATATATCAAAGTTAGACTTAGGTTCGAATAAAAAGCACAATAAAATTCATTTCTTACAGAAAATTGCTCAACCATTTTGTACATAAAATTGCTCAACCATAATTTGTACCCAAAATTGGCCAACCGTTGGAAAAATACCAAAGTCCAACGGTCGACGTCAAACCATGAGCCCACGAACAGGGAGAACCGGAATAAAGGCCAGGTGCCCAAGCTAAAATGAAAAATGGTGGCGTGTGAGCGAATTGATGTGAGCCGGTTTGACTATCGAGGGTTTTTTTGCTGAAAATGCTCTACATTGTTGATACTGAATGCCAAGATAAGTACAGCTTTATTTTAATCAATTACATAAACTTGATTCTGTAATTAATCAACCAGTCTTCATCTTTTTCTACGGAAATTAAAACTCGATAAGTTTTGAATGTCAAATATTTGAAACTGCAATGTGCAATCCTGTGACGTGGTGTATTCAGGGGTCAGTTGAGCAATAATATAACGAGTTGTGCGTATTTTGTATCTTATTTCATATTTTTTTGCAATCCCTTCACTCATGAGACATAATTATAATCACGTGGAGGAAAATATCATTCTTCGTTAGGTACACGTGAACTCCGAATCGTAGTCCAAGACAAATTTCACAATTATGTGAAGTAAGTTAAGACTATTAGTATAAACAAGCTTTCACACATAACTTTACTCATGCGAGCAATAAGATCACTGCATGCAGGGTACTCTGCATCTGCATCCATTTTCTGAAATATCCCTTGGGGACATAAAGCATATTCAACAGTTCGTAGAATATTCTTCTTCACTTAAGTCTTAGTGACTCGTATTGGTAACTTGCCTTAGTTTATATTCGCATGATGCATGAGCGACCATGGATATTTCCTGTGATTTAGACTATAAGCCAAAGGAAGAGTTGTTTGAGGAAGAATTCAGTGCAGATCAGCAGAAGAAATACAAATGTCTTCTTTGTTCTAGGTTGCTTTCATCTAAGCAGCGTATTCTGAAACATCTTGAAACTGCGCACCAGAAGAGTAAGTATAAAATTGGACTACATTTAGACATGAATCGTTTGACAAATCAATGTTCTATTTTGTCACAATACATGTTTACATGGCATTATTAATGATAATATCATAAATTCTATAATAATTATTTGTAAAAATGTGCAAATTAGTAACGAATCTTTTGAATTTACTTTAATTTTAGGTCCAGTTAAACCAAAGAAAAAACTATATCTACATGATAATGCAAGAGTTCCTCGGCGTACTTTGTCTTGGTGGAAAGCAAACTCCAACAACAAGGCTAGGGGTGAGCAAGAACCAATGGAAGAATGTCATCAACTTCATAATGAGGATCTGGTCAACACACCATTAACTGAAGATTATGTTGATATAGCAATGGCTGCAGTTAATGATGAAGTCCAAGACTTGAACAGCTCTGGTGAATCCGATACTGAAAACATTGGCAACATACATCCTGGTGTTAATGAGGACAATTCAAATGACTCTATTGAATTCTGCTCTAACATTTCTGATAATTCTGATGTTTCTGTTTCTGATTCAAGTATGTATTCATCATTTTCTAGTTCAAGCAGTGAAAGTGACACTTCAGATAGTGAGGAAGATGATGTAAGAGATGAAAAATCACAAGTTTTGCATAGTTATTTTTCAGAAACTCAATTACAGTCGCTTTCTCTGGTGTCCTTTATTCTTAGACATAATCTTACTGGAGCAGCAACAAATGACTTGCTAGATTTACTAAAAGTAGTGAGCCCTGGTTCTCTTGAGTTAAGCTCCATTAAGTATGAAGAGCTGCTTCAAAGCACAAATAAGGTTAATTTTAAGGTCTGTCATTATTGCACCTCATGTGAAAATGTGTTCCCTGAAAACCCAGACATTTTCAAATGTTCTACACCACATTGCAAAGGTCTTAGGTATAAAGCGAATGAGGCAGCCCAAAACAGTCCATATCGTAAGCCTTGCAAGTTTTTTGTAATTGCAGATATCATTTCTCAGCTGAAGTTACTTTTATCACAAGGTAGCCTCCTTGAGAAAGTTTTCGAATCTAAACAACAGTCCATAAGTAGAAAGCATTCTGGTGTTTGTGACCTGTCAGATATAACTGATGGGGCGTATTATCGTAACCTTTTGGAAGATGGAGAATTTTTAGCAGATCCTTATGCTATTAGTGGTGTTTTTAATACAGATGGCATCCCTTTGTACAAGTCGTCTAAAGTAAAGCTATGGCCAATATTTTTAGCCATAAATGAGATACCTTTATCTCAGCGCTTTGCTAGAGACAACATGGTTTTGCTTGGTATTTGGCAGGGGAAAGGGAACCCTCCATTTTTGCAGTACATGAATACTTTTGGAGAAGAAATGTCTTTTCTATACCACAAAGGTATCCATGTGAATGCAGGAAAGGATGCTGCTGCAACAGTTAATGTTAAACTTGGGGTATTTCTGGGTGTTGTGGATTTACAAGCTAAAGCTTATATTTTGAACATGACCCAGCACAATGGAGAATGTGGTTGTATCACCTGTGAAGAGCCAGGTAAGTCTGTTAAACAAGGAAAAGGACATTCCAGGTGTTATCCTTACCGGTGTGATAAATTCCCATTTCGTAGTTCTGATGATATAAAATATCACATTGGGCCAAATGCTACAGGTCAAAAGAAAATCAAAGGGATCATTGGTGTGTCAGGACTTGCATCAATGCCATGGTTTGACATTGTTCTTGGTATTGTTCCTGATTATATGCATGGGGTCCTAATGGGTGTAACAAAGGTTTTACTCAGTAAGTGGTGTTCACCAACTCAGTATAACAAGCCATATTTTGTTGGGAAGCATTTAAAGAGTATTTCTAAGAGGCTTATGTCAATCAGACCTCCAGACCATATTGAGAGGTTACCTAGAAGCTTAGAAAAACATTATGCAAATTTGAAAGCAACAGAGTTGCAGGCATGGCTGTTGTATTATGCTCTCCCTACAATGTCTGGATATCTACCAGCAAAGTACCTAAAGCATTTTGCTCATCTGTCAGAAGGTGTCTACCTACTTCTTGCGGATAATATTAGTGAGGATGCTCTTCAAAGAGCTGAGGGTCTACTCAATACCTTTTATCTGCAATTCTCACAGCTGTATGGGGAAGGGAGCTGTGGGTTAAATGTACATAACATAGGTGCTCATCTTGTGTTTTATGTCAGGATTTGGGGACCCTTGTTTGCATGGAGCTGTTTCGGTTTTGAGGATTGGAATGCTGCTCTTTTGCAGTCAGTTCATGGCACAGGGGATGTAACTCGTCAGATTATATGCCGTGTCCAAGCACAGCTCCAGCTAAGAAATGCTTTTGAACAAATGCCCAATTGCCCTTCAAAAGATTTCATTTCTAAAATGTTAAGGAGAAAAAGGCAATGGAAAGTTAGTTTAATTGCAAATGGATGTACTTTGTCTGGTGCAGTTGTCAAGTTAGCACATGTACCTAATGATCACATACCACTGATTCAGGAAGCAACAGGGGAAAAAGACATTTCAAAACTGAAAAACGTTTTTCGTGTCCAGCTGAGAAATGAAAAACTTTATTCAGGTGACTATCGCAGAATGAAAAAACGAGTGTGTAATGTTATTTTGAGCAAAACAGGTCATGTTGCTTCAATTCAGTATTTTATTTATGATCCTAATTCCAACAACGTTTTTGCTGTGGCACAGACTCTTAGTATTTTAAGTAACTGCTTTTTGTTTAATGAAGCTGGTCAGCATTTAATTAAGGTGGCAAAAACAAATGTAACTCTTATCATACCTGTGCAAGACATTCAAGAGAAACTTTTTTTCATTTCTTGCTAAGCCCAAACATTCATTATTCGCTTACCAAATATGCATGGGCATGGGCTTCTTAAGTGATGAAATTTCATTTTAAGTGCAGTGATGTACTAATGTCTATGCTTAGTTAAGTTGTGCGTTAAAGGCTTATTAATAGTTACATTAAAGTAAGCATTTAAATGAAATAATGCCTTTTCCATTCATAGTTGCTGTAAGAATGTAAATATCTGGATCATTTCTCATCATATTAATCTTTTAAAAAAAAACAGATTTAATTGTAAATAAAGTGAAATCTGCAGTTTATTAAATGTTAATGAAATTTCATAAATGTCTAATCTTGAATATGGCCTTGTCTTTATATATCTACTCTTACTGGCTTCCCACATTCTTCCCTTGTTTTTGTTTAGCACAAAATTTATGCATGGTTCAAAAACACATTTCTGAATTATATTTTACTCCCAAGTTTCAAACTTACTTAAACTCCATATTTCGGTTGTCATCTGACCATGAATTACAATGGTCAACCATGTTTTTCATTAATTTTATAATCAAATTTTTGTGACATTCATTTACCATGGTTTACCATATTACTTCATGGTCACACCAAGGCTCAACTGATGTAATTTTGTACTGCAATTTATTTCAATTTAAAAGTTATTGAACCAATAATAATTATTATTAGGGTATTTGGAGAAAACATGGTTAACCATGGTTTTTCATGGTTACTTCAATTCCAATAATCTCATGCAATAAATTTGAAATTGTTCATTAATATCAATATGACCATGAAATACCATGTTCAACCATGTTCTATCTTTATCAAATCAATATAAACACAAATTTGTTGACCATGATCGACCATGATCGACCATGTTTTTTGTGGTCATAAAAGTCAAATTCATTTTCTGGTATTGTCAGTTCAT
>JAODFW020965109.1:0-10592 GCA_027575235.2 Palythoa mutuki
ATGCTTATTCTTTTGGAGATGTCATGTTTCTTGCAACACATACTTTTCGATAGTCGAGATTGGGTGTAGTTGGTACATTAAATTACTCAACTGAAATTATAAAAGTTTGAAAAACGTTGATAAAAACTGGCTATTTTAGGGTGTCAAGCCACCTTAAAAAGCACAGAACTGAATGATTTGGTACAACAAAAAATTCCTAATGACATGCAAGTTTTTTAGTCTTATATAATATAACCTTAAAAAAGCGACCAATATTTTTTGTAGTTTTGCAGTCTTATTAATTTTTTTAACAATACTAAGACTAAAATTGATTAAAGTTTGACTTAACTTGAAAAAATGCGCAACACAATAACACAAAAATAAGTTTACCTTTCAACAACTCAAATTCCATTACCAACAATTTTTCTGTTTTAGTTATGTGTAATTTATTTTTGTCCTTGAGCATGTTTTAGAATGTTGTCTCTGACTAAAACTATACTTTTTAAAAAGTTAAAAACGTTACAGTCAAACCGATAAAGCATTAGTAGTAATAGATGTGGAGAATTACCCCCAAAAAATGTGCGTTTTGTGCATAAATTAGTGCGTCGTTCAACATGCATAAATTAGTGCGTCGTTCAACCTGTATAAATTAGTGTGTCGTTTAAACTGCATAAATTAGTGCGTCGTATCCTATAACTACTAGCATTAACAACAAGGATAAGTGAACATCTAAGAGCGACCAGAAATTTTAAAGATCACTCAAAAATAGCACAAGACGCTCACGAACATGCTCACATTATGGAATTTAAGAACGGTGAGATCGTGAAACTGAACACGCATACCACAAAAGGTTGTTTCTCAAAGTGTGGTATTCCCCTGGAGACAAAATCGCGAGAAACGATCATATTTCAATTTCTGCCATAAATAATTGCCTTTGTCTTAGAGACATCGTTAAGTCAGCTTAATTTACTGTTTTATACATTTTAATCAAGTCATCGAGTTTCATTTTCAATCCACTGAAGTTATCGGTCGTACGAAAGCCGAGAAAGGCCAGGTATTTCCAAATTCAAAATTTTCCGAATTCAAAATTTCCGAATTCAAAATTTCCAAATTCAAAATTTCTAAATTCAAAATTTCGTAATTCAAAACTTCTAAATTCAAAATGTCCAAGTTCAAAATTTTCCGATGTAGAATTTTTAAATTATATTTTATTTCATTTTTTTACATTTCTTTGGGCCTCCTGTGGCGCGGTAATAACGCGCTAGCCTAGGGACAAGGACATTAGAGGAGAAAAAGGAAATGAGATATCTTAGTTTTTATGTCTCTCTTCTTTTCATGTTTCCTGGTTTATTTCACTCAGTCTTCTCTCCACAGGCATTTTCTGGCTACAAGATATATGAGCTGTGTGTGGAGGAGACTACTAAGAGGCAATGGGATGTTGAATCTATCACAGTTATCTTCAACGACTATTAGAGCAAAATCTAACCCAACATTGGTAACATAAGTGTTAATCGTCCCCTACAGAGCAAGGGGGGTTAATCTGCTGTGAAACACTAATTGTTATGTAGGTTACAACTGTTGGTACAGCATAATTATAGTGCTTTTGCTAATAAGAGTGATTTTGGATAAAACAAGACATGACCGAACCTGGACAGACAAAAACGTACTGTGAAAAAAAGTGGAGTGGTAAAACGGTGGCTTTGTGTTTGTACCTCATGACAAATTAGGGTGCTCAAGCCATTTCTCCGTCATATTTTTGTAGTTACAAAGGGATGATAATAACAGGGTAATTATTCCATTCAATTGAAGAAGGAATGGACGCTCGTGAACTTTGCTTTAAAAAAAACTCAAGGATTTGGACAGGAACAAACCCTTTTCACGCCAGCGTGACATTATAAAATATTCTGGTGTTTGCAAAAACGGAATTCATCATTGAATTTGTCACATCAATAATGGTAAAAGTGCAAAGTTTCGATGAGAGTGGCTAAGAATTGGCAAAGATGTGAACATTTGAAGATAAACGAAGGAAATTAAACCGCCTGTTATACATCGACACTGCGTTGTTTATATATTCAGATGTGATTCGTGCGACGCTAATTATGTGGGCTACATGACTTGACACCTTCACCAACGCGTAACAGAGCATAAAAGATCCTCCATTGGTCAAAACCTTCAGCGTGAGCACGGCATTACAGCTTCAATCAATGACTCTCAATTTACAGTGCTACAGAAATTCAGAAGCAAATTTGATTGCTTGGAGTGCGAGATGCTATTCAAGCAGTTAAATCAAACCAAGCTTGAACGTTCAATCAGATTCTGGTCGTGCCAAACATTTTGTTTGACACCTTTCAAGTTTTGCGTTTGTTGTTCGTTGTTTTGTTGTGAAATTCAGCCAAGCTTATTATAAATTCAAAAGTGTATGCAGTACGCCTACAAAAACTTCGTTTTCTTTCTCGAACAATGACTAGAAAATGTCAGACAGTAAGACAGGAAGAGAATAGGCATCCCTTTACAAACTAAATGATTATAACAACAACAACAACAATAACAGCAACAACAATAATAATAATCATAAAAATAATAATAACAATAATAATAATAATAATAATAACATCAATGATAAGGTAAGGCTTGGTCGCCCTGTGCTGGCACTTGCATGCCCATACAGATACGTTGATTTGTGACTATAGAGAAAATATTCTGCATATATAAAGCGTTTGATTATCAAGGGTCTTATACATTGAAATTGACTTTTCCTTTGTTAACTAAGACCCAGTCCCATCCAAGCATATCGAGAATAGGACCAGCACTAGCATCATAGCTAGATCTCTGTAGTTTTTGCAACTTATTACTCAGGTGTTGACTTAGGTCATCCCAAACACTACTACTGCAGTAATTAAAATAAGGCTCGACAAGGGCCTTGTAAATTTTAGCAAGTATGTATTGCTTTATGAATGGTCTTGCACGTTTCAAGGTGCCAATGCCCAAGGAGGTTGTTTTGGAAATATTGTCAACATGCTTAGACCAGGTGAGGGTCTCATCAATTGTTAGGCCGAGTGACTTTGAGGAGTCAAATCTTTTGATTTTTCTGTGTTCGATATGTGCCCGTATGGCAGTATTAGTTTGGATTTGTAGCTTCTGACGCGAGCCAATTATCAAGAGTTCGGTTTTGGTTACATTAGACTGAGTTTGTTGGCTCTTAACAATGTGTTAACATTGGCCAGAGCGTTGTTGATCATTACCTCTAGATCACTGGTATTAGAAGCTGCAGAACTAACATTAGTGTCATCTGTGTGCACCCGAGCAGTGCCATCTCTCAAAGAGTTAGGCAAATAACCTATATACAACAGAAATAGTAATGGTCTAATTAGTGAACCCTGATAGACACCGCAAGTAATTTGACTAGCGGTTGATAAGTGACCATTTATATTACAACGTTGACTTCTATGAGATAAATAGGACGAGAACCGGTTGATGGAATTACTACGAAGGTCACACGTTTCTAGTTTCTGGATGATAATTTGGTGGCCAATAGTTCCAAAGGCTTTCTTTAGGTCAATAAAGATTACCCCATTTAGTAGGCCTTTGTCAATATTGACGCACCAACAAACAATGCAATAAGAGTACAATGCAGGGATCGAAATCCAGACTGGCTATTTGATAGTAGGTTATTTGTGTTCAAGTAATGATACAATTGGTAATAATTTAGCTACAAGAGGAATGTCAGTAGTAGGGTATGTTCATTGTGATCTGCGTAGTAATGCTATTAATACAAAACAGTGTACTAACCATCGTCAGGGATTCCTCGCTCGTGAATCTCAATATTTGGCTCATTCGGATCCAAGCCACCATCGCTGGAATCCATGCCTTGGTGATCGTCTTCTTTTTCCTCATCATTCCTGGAGTACACAGCCGGCATTTCAATCAAGGACGTCTCATGATTGGCTATCTCTTTTTTGTATACTACTCGCGGGGTAGATAATTGTTTCTTTAGGTCAGCCGAGATTATATTTGAATTTATCTCGCCTTCGTCAATTACTTCGAGATTCTCGCTAGGAAGGGAAGCCGGTTTGGACAATATTTCTTTAGTTTCTTGATCGCGATAAAATCTTTTTACCAAAGCTGATCCACTAACGTCCGCTACGAATGAACATGAAAAGAAACTCTCAACTAAATAATTTGGGGGAGCTAATACAACACGTTTATCAGTCAATGAGGCATAGACAAAAAGTACAGAAAATCGAACTATAACTTTTAATAAACAAAACAGGCGCTATCGCACAAAACACAGAATATTTCAAAGAAAACACACCACTTGGTCCGGAACTATGTCCATTGTTTAGAAACTGCATTTCTGTGGACCCACGGTCACCCGAGATGTAGGACTCGCTTGCAGTGAAAGCAGCTGTGGAGGGATCATCCTTGAGATAGTGTACGAACTCGATGAAGTCGTCTTTCAAAGGCTTCAAAGATCTTGTCTCACGTGCAATCGCATTTTTCTTGAAAGCACTGTTTTTACCCTTGTTATTATTAACCTCTGCAATGCTTTTTAATGTTTCTGTTGATTCTGCAAAGTGCGATTGCAACTCCTCTTCCATACTATCTATATTTGACGAGGTGTCGTCTGACCCTGACTCGTCGGTCTCTAAATCGGACTCAGAACCTGATCCCATCGGAACTTTCTGTTGTGGGTTTGAAGCGAAAAACATTTTAATGTTTTCTTCGGCTTGAGTAGATGTATGAGATGGCTTAGCTTTGTAAACATCACGTAAGAATTCCGCATTAGATATAGAAGCTGAAGAATCCCATGTGCCTGACGCCGAAATGTCTTCTTCACTGGAAAATCCGTCGTTTCTCTTCATATGGTGATTAACGGAAACTGCGTTCAATTTACTTGCAAGTTTTACAACAGCATCAGTTTTGGAAGTTTTGCTTTTCTTGTCTATAACTTGTTTGGGGTTAGCCTTTCCTTCCGCGGATTCTAAAAGGTAAATATTTGTATTTTCGCACGTTAAAAAGGGGCTTTTAAACTTACCACTGTGATCTATTCATCATTCATTTTGATATATAGGCACTCTTAATTCATTTTTAAGTTTAATACCCATTACATGTTGCTACATTCCATTAACTTTACAAAATGTGATAACAAACGTTTTCATGTTATAAGATTAAAGAGTTCTTACTAATGGGATAAAGTTTTATACTTTCACTATCAGTTTTACGTAGCTGATAAAAATTTGAAGGATGTCACTTCTAAGGACAATTACAATTACTAAAGGGCCGACGGAGAAGAAAGATAGACTGATACGATTTTCTTTACAAAATACACGAAAAATACATATCGACTAATATATAACAAGATAGTAAAATATGTAAGTGTTCAAGATTAATATATGTAGTAAGAGGCTTAAGGGAAAATATGTAAAGTTTGGACCCAAAAAATACAAATTGTGCACAACATTGTCGCGTAAAATACCAATTAGGATTCTAAGAAAATGGGTTCATTAGGGCTGCGATATAAATATACAGGTTTCCCGAATCCAGACCCCAGTTCATAAAGAAACAGAACCAAACTCGTGTAGAAGAGACCATTTGAGCTCCTTCTCAGTGCCATACCAAAGGCTTTTCTACCGGGAACATAAACGTTTTCAGCTAAACCCATAAAAAAATCATCCCTAACTGTAATCGGATAAATAGGAGATATTTTGGTGTTAATTGGGTGATGTAATCTTGCATAGTTTATGCAAAAAAGTATGTTAATTTAATGTTGTTTTTCAAAATTGTTTTTCATTAAAAAGTCTTGCTGATTAGCATTAATTTAATTGGTATCTGAACAAACATAAATTTTATATAAATTCCCAAATAGTGTAATTTAATGATTTATTGTTTTGATAAATCCAAGCCGCGGCGAAAATGGCGACCGGAAGATTTGCTATGTTTTCATTGAAACCAATTAACAGTAAAAATGTTGGCCAACCAAATTAAAACTTAAATAGTAAGTAATTTTTGTGCTAATTGTTAATTTAATTAAACATTTAGTTAATCTTTTAGTGGGGAAGGGAAGAGTCCAAATGACCTCCCCTTCCCCAATATATACGTATTCTATATGGTTTTCGCCCATGTGTTTAAGGGTTAATTTGTTATGAAAATTAAGAAATAGTTTGTACATGAGTTTAAAATTTGTTAAAAACGTGTGTTTCTGGACTTTGTGTTTCATCGGTATTCTAAATCCATCCACCAGACCACAATAGTGATTTTTGGTTGGCTAATTAGTTCATGATTTATTCAGAGCTGTCCACAAGAGAAACATGCAGGAGGCGGCACAGGAAAGGCCACAAATTTGGTTCATATTTTGCTAATTGGTACAACTTGGAGCTCTATTAAGGAATATGCCATTTTTATGACTCTAAACTATTTTCTTTGTGCTTTCTATTGGCGATCCTCTCGGTAGACTATTCCCCTCTTCTAATTGCGTAAATAAGGTCTTTATTTGAATATTTATTTTTCTTGGCAGCTTAACATTAAAAACTCAAACTGGTGCGCTGCAATGACATTCATTTAAGGCCTTGAACTATGCCATTAACATGCCTACTGGTGCCTTTTTTATTCTTGGGTCACTCTCCGATGGTCACTCTGTGAACAGTGGAAATCACGAAAAAAGCATGGTTATCAAAAACTTGAATAAAACAATCGCGCCGTATTTCGTGCTAAGCCATGCATATCCCGAGGAAGGCATTAAACCATATTATCAATACAGTGCTTCGAAGGTTTGGGACCTTTTGACGTTTTCGAAAATCAAACGCCAGAAATTTTTTGTCAAAGCGAAACTAAGTCACTTGCAAGCTGGATTGCTGATGACAATAAACTTCGCTTACTATCAAAGCATATCCTTGACTTGCTGAAAAATCAGCATTTCTTATTGAAGCATGCAAGTGTGTAACCCGTCCAAAGGTGATCATTTCGCTCGTATTATGAGTTTGCAATGAGTTTGACTCAAGTGTCTTACGGTGTATTAAATAAAAAAGGCAAACGTTTCAAAAATAACCTTTCAAAATGGCAGATTTTAGCTATCTGCTTTTTTCTGTCGAACTTAGAGACCTACACATAAGATCTTCGTGTAAACTCTGTTTGCATTTCTTCATCCACAAACGATGTCGAATTCATCCACAAAACAATTGCAACAATTCATTGCCGCGATATCAAGCAACAGGTCTGAGTACGTTTTATGATCAAGATTCAGCAACTCGTTTTTTTTGGCCCACCCATCAATTGCCCCTCTTTTCTGGAACATACAGACAAAAGCACACTTGAATCGTTTCATTTTAACTTTATTTTGCGAAATTATTTTACGGCTCCCTTTTGAAATCTAAGATTCGGCATATTCCCAAAAAGCAGTGAAGTACCACACGCGAAATACACTGCTGCAAAAAGGGAAAAGGTGCTCTACCGAGAATAATGTTTTATGAAATGCCCAAGCCTTTGTCGCTATAAATTTCATTAAAACAGTGAAAAAGTTTTACAAGCGAACAGAACTTAACAACTTTCAATGCTAAAACTAGGTAACAATGGCTCCCATTGGGACCCCTCCTCGGGAACGCCACGAGAGAGGGCTTGCGACATAAAAATACCACCAATGTTTGTCCGTGATTTAAGCTGTGTAGCCCCTGCAAGTTTCTACATGCTTTTTTGAGTGTGTCCATTCTCTTAATGTGTTTGAGAAAGAAATTTAAAGTGATACCTTTAGCCTTCAACCCTTGTTGAATTCCGAACCTCTGGTTTCTGCGCGAGGTGACGTCATTGTCCTCTCGAGTCACCCTGGACGACCTTAAAGGACGTTGTTGTTCATGAGATTTCTCTGGCGAACCAAAGAACCTTTCTAAATGGATTTCATCCTCTCTTTCCGTTATATCTCTTTTCTTAAATCTGTGTGTTCTGCTTGGTCCCAGGATACTCTCCCCTTTAATCTCTCCGTTGACTTCAAGTCGTTTTACTCGATGAAGTTCTTTGCCAGCAGTAAAGAATGGTTTGGCTTAAAATAAATTCATAGAAGATATTTATTATGGTACAACCTATATAAAGACTGCGACTGCCTGAGTAGATCTGCTTTTATAGGTCTCCTTTCTGTAAGATTGCCAACAAATGCTAAAAATGAATAAATAGAACGGAAAAGAAATAACAGTCTTTTAGATTAGTGTTTATTCTTAGAAAAAAATTGATTTAGCAGTCTTGTGCACACATGATTCAATTTTTTGTTCAAAACTGATCCTCTGGTCGAAGGCTGATGAGTCTGTTTAACATTACCAAAGTTTGCGAACTCCCATTTGGGGGCATTGTTTTGTTTGTCAGGAAGTTTGCGAAAGCACTCGAAGTGCACTTGAAATAACAAACTTGACAGGAAGCCAGTATATTCAATTATTCAATACTAAACAAACATACCTCCACAGTAAAAACTGAACGATATCCATATGTAAGTTGCAACCAGAATTTTCCGAGAATTCATGATTGCCAAACGTTTTCAACAGCGTGTTTTGATGGCACCTAGAGAAATCAAAACACGTGAGACAATTCTAAATACGGCAAGCCATACAACATTTTTTTGTTTTAATTTGGTTACGGAAGAAAATGGCAACAGTACTGCTACAGCCAATATGGTCTTTACTGAACTGAATTGTGAATTATAAGTTAATTGCCATGTTCTAGGTAGTTGTCTTAATTTCAAGTTACATTTATTTTACCACGTTAGAATTTTAATTTAATAAAACGCTGAAAATTTTGGTTTCCATAAGAATAGAGGGCAGCCTCGGATGACTGTGAACAAACTAGAGTCTTTCCTCTCACAAAGTAGCTCCTTTAATTAAGTTTTGTTGAAGTAATTTTTTAATTTTTTTACCCTGATTTTGAATACTGGGAAAAAACATCAATTGAAAAAGCTCATATTCTGTTTTAAAAAGTATTTAGCTTTAAATAAATAGGCTTCTAATTTTGCTTGTCGTGCAGCAATAGGCAGGTTTCCGATAAAAACAAATCTTAAAATACTGATCAGTTGTTTTTACAAAAAGAAAAAAGCAAAAACAACTTCGTAAAACAGACCTTTATTCTTTCACAAAAACTGAGGGAAAACAGTTTATAAAAGTGTTGATTCTTATGCTGAATTCAATGCAAAAAAAATGTGCATTTTTTACAAAATATCTTCAGGCATACAAAATATGCACAACATTGTAAAAAATGATATTAAAATTTACTTAGATCCGGTGAAGTAAGCTGATTAATTCACAAAAACGTTACTTGTTTTTAAATTCAAACTTCATACTGAACCAGAACGGTGCTTAAACGTCATCAAAAGTGTGAAATTTAAACCATCCTTAACGTAAATTAGTATGTGTAATCGAATGGTGACAAGTGAAATTAGGAAATAATTCAACGCGCGTGTTGTCAAAATTCTGATATTTTCCTGAGCCTTTAGGTGAGGGAAATTCGCTAGAATTTTGACAAAGCGCAAGTCATCTTCAAGAACAAAGTGTTGAAGCTTAAGACTCCGGAAACAAACTCAGCAACATCGTTGACGGCAAAGAACTCCAGATTGAGGGGGACCAAGATTGAAGGGACCAAGTTGAGTTCACCTTCAGCCTCTTGACTTCCAGTCCTATACCGGAGTTAGTAGTTTTTATTTCGTTCATTCATTGAAGACGGTTTTTGACCAATGGTGCACGGAGTTTTGACAGCTCACCCGATTTTGCAACATTTTATGAACAAAAACAAAGCTTGGTCGAAAAGGTTTACTTCTGACAATTAAGTAATTTTAAAGGGTTCTAAGCTTTTAAAACCATGATTTTATTGCATTGACTTCTTCCTCGCTAACTTTTTAAAATCTGGACGCCATTTTGAAATCGTTGCCATGGCAATTTTGTAATTTGACGCTTAGAAGATCTTGAAAGTACCATTAACACTGAATTGTTAAGCATCAAAAATTGGCTCTCTGTAAATAAACTCTCCTTAAATATAGAAAAATCAAACTTTGTTGTTTTCCGCCCTTCTCAAAGGAAAATTGCTTTCCCGTTGCGTCTTATTTTGAACAATCGTAATCTGAATCAGGTTTCTTACATCAAATATCTTGGGGTCATCATTGACGAATGTCTCAATTGGAAACAGCACGTAAACCACATTGGGAGTAAGGTTAAACGTGGTATCGGAATTTTATCTAAGTTACGTCACTTTGTACCTACAAACATTTTAGTTAACCTTTACTACACAATGATCTACCCATATCTTACTTACGGTGTGGTAGCGTGGGGCAATACGTATGACACCACAGTAAAACCGATAGGAATTCTTCAAAAAAGAGCAATCCGCATTATGACTTTTGCAGACTTCAGGGATCACTCAAATCCCTTATTTATCCGTCTGAATATTATGAAATTTAATGACATTGTAAGGTTCCAAACTGCAATTTTCATGCATGACTTCCACCACGGCAACCTTCCTTGTACCTTTAATTCCTTCTTTCATCTTGTTAACAGTCATCACAATTACAACACTCGACTAGCGTCTAACAAATTTAACTACTCCTTGCCTTTTGCAAGAACTAACTATGGAAAATTTAACATAAGATTTTC
>JAODFW020965203.1:0-10588 GCA_027575235.2 Palythoa mutuki
AAACCCGCTAAACAAGAGAAAGAGAAACAAAACTACACAGAGCTTTGAAGAGAGCCGTCCGGCCGCCATAATATGCAAATTACTATGAATTAAAATGGTTACACATTTACTGACCGGAAAAGACATGCAGCCAGGTAGAATTATTAAATTAGCTACTCTTAGGTGCCAAATTAACGCGGCAGGGGGAGGCGTCGGAAAAGTTTTGGAAACTTATTAAGCGGGGGAAAGCTTTACTAAATGGGATGATTGGAAAATCTATACAGAATTGTTCACTATACACTGCACTGTTATAGACATGATTACAACACAACTATTTCAAGTCTGAGAAATGTCGTATATCTCTTTAAGTATTAACTCCAAAAAACATCTCCCACATTAATTTTATAAAAGAGTAGTACAAACTGAAAATTTGAGATTAGGATATCCGAAAATTTGATAAATGGGCCGGTGTTCCTAATAAAATCCGGGGAGCGGTCAGAAAAATATTGAAATTTTAACACGCAGCGGGGACTTTTAATTTAGCAACTAAAAGTACCATTGGCTACTAGGCCATTTCCGAATTACGCTCCACTGCCGACCAACAAAAACATCAAATCGAGGCCAAGTGCAGAAATATACAGCAAATGTACGAAAAATGAGCGGTGGAGCGTAATTCGGAACTGGCCTGTTGTGTCTCGTAATAAACCAGTTTCGAATTTTCAGTGGCCACTGACTACAACGAAAACAGATTCAATTTGTAAAGCCTTGGCCTCGTTTTGGTTTTAAAAAAACTAGTGAGAGTGAGCGAGAGGTCACACCTCCAACAATCAACACAGTTATAAATAGTGTAAAACTACATCAACATTTAGGATTATTTAACTTCATGTTGAGGCTAAGGCTGTACAAACAAATCCGTTGTCATAGGACGTCAGCGGTAACTTAGAATTTGAAACTGGTCTATTTCATAATATGAAACAGAAAAACTGTCTTCCTCCCTCCCCCATGTACGTACCTGCATGGCTGACTGGTTGTGTTCGGAGGAGCCCAGGCTAGTGAATAGTTAGTGTAGCCATTGAGTGACTGGTCAGGGGAAATCCAGAAACGATACAGGAGTTTGGGTAGAAATGATGACGTGAACGCAATTAGGAAAGCCTAGGAAATAAAACGACCATTTCGTGTTTAAAGAGACACGGTGTAATGCATGTTTATTTAGACATTTAACTTGATTTATTCTAGAATTTAATCTAATTTAGCAATTAGACAAAAATCTAATAGATAAAACTAAAATGGCGATGGCATCGTCGATATTTCAAAAGAAACAGTTAAACACCTCGTAGAGACAAAAATAAAACAACGTTTCGGACTATAGTCCTTCTTCAAGGTAAAGTATACTTTTCTGTAAAAAACGGGATCCGAAATTTTGATGCTGGTAGCACATTAACAAATCAACTTACGTTGCTTATTACGGCAATCTTGGCTACAGAATCCAAAATGTTAAACCAAATGCCAATATCTTGTGCTCTGTCAGCAATTGGACGGCGGACTTCACCAATGAATTTGTCTGAGTCGATGCGAATCTCAAAGATGTTGTTGGCCAAGGCAAAGAATGGAGCGAGTGGAAAGGCCGCCACAAAGATGGTGATGAACCCAAACTGTATGACTAAAGAAAATGCAACATTCAGTAACTATAAAATTAAAATGTAATTACGATGCACCTTAGTGTAAACAGAGTACTCACTCATCTCCAAATACTCTCCAAAGAGTCCTTCATTGTCGACAAGTTCATAATCTTCTTCCCATCTGGGTTTTCGCTCTCCCTTCTTCACTCCACGTTTTCTTCGTTTGAGCCACTGCTTCATCATTCTGATTTATCAAGACAAACCACAAATTTTTACTATGTCAAACCGTAAATAATCATAATAAAAATATCAGTAAGAAGAATAATTTGTTTATGGGATATAAATTGCACCTAATTCCACCTTCTTATTGGTTGTTAATATCCGAGTATTTTATTTTTGGCCGTTTATATCTATATAAAACTGATAAAAGGTTTTTTCAGCTGCTTGAAAAAAACTAATTGTTTAAGTGCTCTCTTAATGAACTTATGATTGACTGTATCGAACTATTTCTCGAAATGGGCAAAAAAACCTGGCATATACTGTACCATTCTACATGTTAAGCTATAGCTTCTATTCTACATTTCCAACTATAGCTCCCATTTTGCATGTCCAGGTACAGCTCCTAAATTACAAAAACATTACTCTTCAGCTTATTACTATCAAAAACTAGTTTCAATACATCGATTCAGGAAAGACGTTGCACGGAGGCGAGGCTTAGTGGCCCTCAAAAACAACATGGCGTCAGTATCTTTAGAAGATTTGGAAAAGAAGAGGAAGAAATACGGACATAAATACTGTGGTGCGGCAAAATCCAACAATCGGAGTGATAACCGGCCGGATTTATCTTTTCATGCCTTTCCGAAAGACATGAAAACTAGAAAAGGGTGGGAACTTCGCACGCGAAGAGGAGACGTTTATTTCAAGAATGTTGATCACAAATTTTGTTGCTCAGAGTAATTCTGTCCCACCGACTTTAAAGTTGGTCTTACAGGCCAAAGAAGGGATCTTAAAAAATGTTCAATTCCCTCTATATTTGAGTGGGCACCAGCAAAAGTAAGCCTGAGAGAAGAACGTTTAAAGATACAGACTGAAAATATTTCTCGTGCTCAGACAGAGGAAGCAAAACATTCGGTGGAAAACTAATTCTACAAGACCGTGATTCGCCGACGCTTTTGAAGGAGTCGCTTCTAGATTGCAAAAAAGTGAATTTGCGGAAAACTTGAAAACTGACGTTCAGCATTTGAAAGATGCATGAACTTTCTCAGGCAAAGGAGAAAGAACATATTTTTAGGTTTGGGCTTGAAAGGTTTGGTAGTAGTCCTGAAGATATAAATTTCTACACTGGGTTCCCGGACTTAAAGACACTTGTGGCATTTTGGTAGAACATTAAAACTTGATTTATTATAGCAGTACAAGGAATGTTTCTGGGTCGATTTCAAATGTTCCATTTCCATGTTTCAGGGCAACTGGGAAGAAATTCCGGGTGAAGGAGTTGGTGCCCAACGTACTCTGCAGCCTATAGATGAATTTTGGCTCTTCCTAACTCGAGTTAGGTTGGGCCTTTTTGAACGTGACGTAGCATTCAGGTTTAATATTTCTATATCCACAGTATCTGATATTGTAAATTTATAGAGTAATTACTTGTTTGTAACCCTTGGCAGTTTACCAATTTGGCCCTCTAAAGATATTATAAAGCAACACCTTCCCAAGGTCTTCGAAGGAAGGTTTGAAAATGTTAGGTTTATAATTGATTGTACCGAGGTTAAGTGTGAAAAACCTCAGGACCTTCAAAAGCAAAGTGAATTATATTCAGAGTATAAGTCGCACAACACTTTCAAAGGCCTAATTGGAATATCACCAAATGTGTGGATGACATTTGTTAGTGGTCTCTATGGGGGCAGCATCTCAGATAGAGAAGTTGTTGAGAAAAGTCATTTTATAGATTTGCTGGACCACAATGACCTAATAATGGCTGATCGCGGATTTGATATACAGGACATGCTTGCTATAAAACAAGCACAGTTATTCATTCCCCCTAAGAGGCAATCAGTTGAAGACCAGTTCTCTAAAGATGAATGCTTTGAAACTATGAGGATAGCAAACCTACGTATACATGTTGAACGAGCCATTAATAGAGTCAAAGGATGGCATATATTTGACCAAGTCCTACCTCTTAGCATGGCTGGTGTGGTTAATCAAGTTTGGACAGTTTGCTGTTTGTTGACAAACTGGCAGAAACCTGCTCTCAGTTGCTAGATTAGGCTGTCAGTGATTGGTTACAAGGCTTTCCAAACTAAAATCAGTTTTTCTAATCAGTTTATATTTTAAGGAATTCAGTTGAAAAAATTATTTTGCTTTAAAACCAAATCCAACTTTAAAATACTGCTACTTTTTGCTGACATTTTGCAACCACTGGTAAAACCATTTGATTACTGCATAAATTTTTCTTTCTTACTAATTTTTTTAAAAATTCAGCTGAGGAGAAGAAGGCTTCAGCAGAAAAACTAAGAGCAAATTTCAGAATTGCTAAAATTCCAAAAGCAAAAGAAACATCAAATCTGCTGAAAAAACTCAAAACAAAATTTAGCTATGCTGAATTTCTCTATTTTATTCAGCAGTATTTGGGTAATACTTTCACCTCAAGAGATTCAACAATACTGAGTTTTTCTGCTTTATTCATAAGTATTTAAGTAATATTTTCACCTCAAGAGATTCAACAATACTGATGTTTTTCTGCTTTATTCATATAAGTATTTAAGTAATATTTTCACCTCAAGAGATTCAACAATACTGAGTTTTTCTGCTTAATTTATTCATAAGTATTTAAGTAATGTTTTAACCTCAAGAGATTCAACAATACTAAGTTTTTCAGCTTTATTCAGCAGTATTTAAGTAATATTTTCACCTTGCAAGAGATTCAACAATACTGAGTTTTTCTGCTTTATTCAGAAGTATTTAAAGTAATATTTTCACCTCAAGAGATTCAACAATACTGATTTTTTCTGTTTTATTCAGCCTTATTTGATAGTTTTTGACACTTGAAAATTCAGTAATGCTAATTTTTTTATTTTGTTCATCAGCATAATGTAGTGCAATATCTAGCCTAGCATTTGTGAGTTAAACAAGTTAAATTAAATATTGGTGAATTATTTTGTGTTCAGCATTAAACAGTAGATCTGACTGCCAAAAATACAAATTCAGCACAATTTTGTTTAATTTCAACCGACCACAAAAGTATGATCAGCAGCAATTGAACTGATTTGGATTTGAAAAAGGACTAAAAACAGTCTAGCACAATATTTTGCTGAGCCATTTTAAACAAAGTTGAAATGATTTTACATGATGGTGCCAAAATATGACCAAGTGAAATAAAGTTGCTATTTTTTGTCAGATAAATGAATGGTGTGTAGTGTAATTGTTTAATCTTGCTGAATTTTGATAGAATTTGACAGATATTACTTAATTTAATGTTTATTTTTCCTAATTGGACTAACTTATTTTAGTTTGGAAAGCCTTTTACTCAACTGAAATGTACAAGAAAGCTATTGTATTACCTGGTTACCAAATCATGTTTTAACAAATTTATAGCATATTAATATAAGCAACATTTATTTCTCCCAAATTATGATCAATATCAGTGGCAGATCTAGGAGAGGGGCCCTGAGACCCCCCTTATTTTGGGAAAAAAGATGAAATCACAGAAGGAAGATAAGCTGACAGGGCAAGCAAAACAAAACCACCACCCCCCCCTGCCCTTTCCTTCTTCCTTAGCTCAAGGTCTAGATCCACCCCAGGATATCATACTAGTGAAAAGAACCTTAAGCTATGATCATTACAGGAAATTCAAAAAATTGTTTTAAAAATGTCTCACAATTATCTTGCATTCCTTACATTCATGCCAGTATGAATTCATTGCTTTTGTTTGTTAAAAGTTTAAAAACTAAATTTATTCATTATGATTCATTGGTTATTATTCGTCTTACTTACACTTTTAGATTGCTCAAGTTTGATAACCTTTTAAAATGTGTCAATTTTGTTTCTGCCTTCTGTTAACTCAACTTGAAAATTGAAGTCACATCTTTTTAGACCATATTTTAATCTTGGATAGGCTAATTCTTTCAAAATGTATCTGTCATAAAATTTTTCAAGGTGAATCAACTTCTCATGCCACCATGGTGGATCAAATGGCACTCGTGTGCAGTACATTTCTTCACTGCTACCCCTTACAACAAAATCACACCATTGTCTGTTTACAACAAATTCTTGTTGCTGAATTTGATAGTAGTACTGATGACTCTTCTTAATGTTTCCATCTTCTGTACATATTCCCTTTCGTATTAAAGCAGCCATGAGACTCTCATTTTCATTAAGTTGAATGTTCTTAGCCTCTACTAGTCCTGAAGGATTCTCGCTGCCTGGGTCAGTGACAAGGCCATCTGGTGAAGCTCCCAAAAATCCATGAGTCTTTGATACAAAAAATCCACAAGAATTTACCTCAAGGCCTGCATGACCTTCTTTGTGCATTTTGTTTTTATATTGAGTAATTATTAACTCTTCATTATCAATTCCCTCTCTCATGGCTTTTGTTTGAACTTGCTTATTGTAATTTAAAACCTCCTTTATAATTTTTGAAGGAGATGTGCCTACTTTATGTGGACAAGCTACTCTGTGACATTTAGATGCAGTTATTCTTCCAAATCGGTGTTCAAACCATTTTTCATTGGTTGACTGACCTCTAGTTTCTCTTTCAACTTTGAATATGTCATCGTCGTTTAAGAAAAGATTGCGTTTAATTTCACGGCACCTTTCTCTTATTTCATCTAAGCTCCATGGTTGGTTAATTAACAGAGCTGAACTAGCTTCATTCACACCCACATTCACACTGATATCGGTTGCTGAATCAGAACTAGGTATGTTGTGATTTGTAATTACTGGCAGTGGTTGGAGACACGATATTCTGTCACTTGTGGCAGCTGTGGGACTGGATGTGCTAAAGTTACTTAATATGGGAGTAGCATTAAGTGTGCAAAAATCCTTGAGTTGCAAATGAAGGACAGATCCTCTGGCAACCTTACCAACCAAAGAATCAATAAGAACAATATCAGAAGAATTTGGAGTCATTTTCCCAAAAGGAACGGACGGATTTGCTTCGAAAATAGCATCTCTAAAATTTTCAACTGCTTCAGGGTCAAGCCTTCTGCTCTTAACTGGACGTGGGTCATAAAAAGTCGACGACACTCCCCTTCTCTTTCGACCAGGTAAGTCAGTTTGATGTCGTGGCTTAAAAAAAATGTGATGCCATTATAGGCTCGTGTATCACGGTTCGTTTCCCAGGAATGCCCCATTTTCTTGGCTTTGAAGTACATGGACGATCATCTTTACACTGATTTGTTAGCAACTTGTTTCTTGACATTTCGTCTAACTTCCATATTATTGCCATAACATGGCAACAGCAGCCACTTTTCCCAGCCGGACATTTTGAATCGCACTGGGCTGCTACAATTTTTGGCTTTCCATTCGGGTTAACTATAATTCGTACTTTATATTTTACACTTTTTTTATAAGATGCCCAGCACAGAGCTCGTACGTAAATAATATTGTTGTCAACTTGTTTGGAAACTTGCAGTTCGTGTACGAATGGCAGTAATCTTAAACCTTTCGTGCTCGACATCTCAGCAACTGCCTCACCGGGTGTTGATTTCTTTGTTGCTTTGCCACACTCTTTCAAATGATCCAGAGTATCGGTTGGTACAAACACTGGAAGGACCGAAAAATCCTCCTTAAAGGCAGAGTCATCAGTAGGAAAATTTTTAAAACTAGAAGAAAGATCTGCGTCAACAGATGCACTGTTTCCTGCATTTTTTGTGCATTTAGCAGCTTTGGCCTTCGTATATGATTTGTCCTTGTCTGGATCGTAAACTTTTTGCCTAATTTCTGGCATAGAATTAAGATTTTTTACCCTGTAAGAAATGATGAAACCGAACTGGGGTTACGAAGATAACAAAGACAAATGCGACTATGTAAAATCGAGCACAATTAAATAAGACGATAACCTTTCGTATAAAGCCTTTTTATTTCCACTTTGGTTAATTCGTCGACATTTTAGCCAAAACTTTAACTGATTTACAGTTAGTTTCCCAATTTCCTCGTCTTTAACGGCTGCTCCAGGTATATCTTCAGGAGTTAAGAAAACTTCCTCTGTGTTTTCGTCCGCCATATTTTTCATCTTTCCCGCGACTTTCCCGCAGCCAGGGCCACTAAGCCTCGCTTCCGTGCAACTTCCGGTTTTTTCCTGAATCGGTGTATTCTCAAAAGGTATGATGACTTCCATTTAGAAGAGCATGTGCGACATTTTTTAGATGAACCTACTGTAAGCAAAATCAAGAAATGCCTTTCAACGACTGATTTTGATTTGACAAACATATTTTTCTATTGTGAAATTATTGCTGGTATTACAGAGCTCCTACATGCTATTCAAAATTATTACAATGAACAGAAGGTAATGCAAGATCAACCAACGAATGTAGAGGTATAAGTACCAGCAATGTCTGAACAAAGGTGTTCTAAAAGTCTTGTGAAGTTCTGCAAAGAGAACAGCAAAGACATTCCAAACCTACATCTCATTGGAAGATACCTTCTTTCTGAAGGTCTTACTGTTATAGCATACCTGGAATCTCAGAAGTATGGAAACTGGGAACTGAAGATCAAGCACTAGAAGCAATAATAAACAATGAAGTAAAAAAATGATTTTAGCATTGGCACGCCTGAAAATGTCAAAATACGTGCAACATCACTTCAAGAACGTTCTGAGAGTAAGTCAAATCTGCCCAGTGAGTTACTAACTAACACTGATATCCAGCCAACAAAACACCCACTAGACCTAATACCAATGTTACAACTTCAGGCTGCTTGAAGAAAAGCTTTTACCAAAATTACCAACTTTAAACCAAAGAAAGTGTGTACTTCTGTTAAACCTATTACAAGTCTCCACAATCCTGAAAAGATTCTCAATTCAGATCTGCAGACAGAAAAAGAAAGTGGATATAAGTCACTCAAGAGCTACATCAAGGTAAAGGAGTTACAGAAAGGATGGTCCTTCTCTAAGCCAAAATCCAAAGAGATGTTGTCCACTCCAAGAGCACCTACTGCGAGCCAAAAGAAGTCATTGCTCCACCATCAGCAAAAACGTCTCAATGAATTAACATCCTTGGTTTTGAGTAGAGGCATTACTTGTGAGACAGCTTTGCCTCTTCAACTCTTGAGCAACAATAGTCAAATTAATTTTTTTACTGACTTGTTAAAATTCTTTAACAGTGTTTATACCAATGTCTTTGTGAATGAAGCTGATTTACTGAAGTTGGCAAACGATGGATCTGATGTCTCTTGTGTCATACAGGACTCAATGTTCAAGTTCCGTTCATTTTCCAAAAGTGGAAATGCCACTTACGATCTGTTTTAGGAGAAAATAAAGAATGTAAGACCATATTTAGAAAAGTATCAGCACTCAACTAAACCAACTACTATCATTGAAGTGTTTGACAGAAGGGCAGATCCAACCAAAAATGCTACTGAAAAAAAAGAGGACAAGTTCCAACTGCTATGAATTTTAATTCTCAAGTTCAAATAAATCTGACTGAAAAAATTTGTAATTACTCTTCATTGCGGAAGGACCGAGAGTTTGGGAGGAAGAAAGTAATCAATATATATATATATATCAGTTACCTGAAAGATGAGAACTATCTCCAGAATGTTGACCTTCCTCTGAACAGCTGCCATATTGTTATTGGAGGTGGAGGTGAAACGTACCAAGCTTACAATGTTAACAGTTTAGGTGAAGCAGTCACAATGGATCTAGACATATTCAAGTGTTACCATCCAGAAGCAGATACAGGTGTTTTTATGCTCTGAACGCATACATCAGACAATGGCCATAGAATCATAATTGACATCAAGCAATGGCCATACAATCATAATTGACTGTCCTGAAACTGACTGTCTCACAACTCTACTGCTACAAACAAATTTCCCAACTACTTCAAGAGCACAAAATGCAACAATTTTGCAAAATGCATGATCAAATGGTTGATAGTGTAGGAAATAAAGCAAAGCCAGCAGCAAAGCGAGTAACAGTCGAGGAACAATCTGTGAGAGCACAGTAGAGTTTAGCAAAATATAAGCGATACGAAGTTTAGCATATATTTGTATTCTGTGCGTTTTGTAACCACACCCAGTTACAATGGATATTAGCACGATTTTAATCCCAGAGGGATATCTGTGTGTATATAAGGCAATGCCTTATTCAATCGTTCTCTCGCCCCTGTTAACGGTACCTTAACTTTTATTTAAAAAAAAAAAATAATAATAATAATAATAATAATAATAATAATAAACTGCACATGTTTTTTGTTATACTTATTCTATTTTTTTTGTTTTTAGTGCCGGGAATTTGGTCATCTAGGTCGTTCCTGCCCTGGCTCCAGGACCCAGTCCTTTGATCGCGCCTAGGATCGGTCGAAGAATCATGCCTGACTAGCCTCAGAGGAAGACCTTTTTGAGAATAACGAGACTTGTGTTAGCGATGAGTATTGTTTAGATATTTATTCTTTGACTCAAAGAGCTGAGTTTATGCAAGGAAAAGCTGGAGTAAAAGGTCGTTTGCGGCAGTGTTATAATTATTGGGAGACAGTAATTCATGCTCCACCTTTCATCCTTGAGATTGTGTCCGACGGTTACAAGTTACCGTTTACAGATTTCCCGAGATCGTGTTTTTTGCTGAATAATAGCTCAGCTATCATTCATCGTGATTTCGTTGAATCGGCTATTGAGAAATTGCTTTTGAACGGCTGTATTAAAGAGATTACTTTTCCTCCTTATTGCGTTAATCCTTTATCTGTTGCAACTGGGAAAAAGTTAAGGTTGGTCATTGACCTCCGGCATGTAAATTCATTTATCCAAAAGAATACCTTCAGATATGAAGATTTGCGTTCCCT
>JAODFW020965291.1:0-10587 GCA_027575235.2 Palythoa mutuki
CCCCGAACACACACACACACACACACTCACTTTCTTATACAGTAGACATTGGGCCCTGATACTTGGGAAATACTTCAATATTGCAATATATAGAAAAATGCTTAATTGTATGAATTTATTACGTCACATAAGTCTTCAACAGACCATAAATGATAATAAATAATAATAATAATAATAATAATAATGACAATGATAATAATAACAATAATAATGATAGTTGCTGCGAGTGATAGCGAGATTTGAGTGCCACGATGTGGAGGTGATTTTGAGCCCCAAGTGCTTATGACCTGCGGCAATCATATGTTGGATAGCCCAATAAAGGAGCCAGGGTCACCTTTTTCTTTCACCGAGGGTTCTGGGGGAATTTTGAGCTTGAAATGTTTTGAGCTGAATAATAGGCTCTTTCCAGTACTTGGTCGGGAAACCACAATTAATTAGCTATGACAAAATGATGTTCAGAAACGGAAAGAGCAGGTTGACATTGGTTACAAGGCATAGTTTCAAGTCTCAATGTTAGGTTCTTCAAAAATGACAGCCAAGGATTGCTCACCAGTTATTCAAATCCTTGAAAATACCCTATTTGCTGTTGCTTGCTATTTTTTTTTACATATTTGAATTCAATAGTTGAAACTTTGTCATTTTACTAATGCTAACTTGCTCTTTCCATTTCTGGATATCATTTTGTCATAGCTGATTGATCCCCCACCTGCAAAGGGACTATTCCGCTTTAAAACATGACGAATGTCGACTTTTATTGGCGGGAGTATTCATCAAGGTAGCGAACGTTTCAATTGATGTTTCAGGGGGCAGGCAATGCTCTTTTATGAGTTTCAGTTTTTAACGTTACCGCATGCTCAGTCGCTGGCGGTTAAGCAATGGCGCTCGCAAACAGTTGATAGAATCGTTGAAGAATTCGAAGGAGATAGAATGTTCTTGAATACTTTCAACAATCAAGCTATTCCAGATCCGGAGATGATTTCGCTTAACTATCTACAGGATAATGTTATGTTCCGTTGGATTTGAAGTTTATCCTCGAATCAAACAGTTCACGAACTTCAAGTTCAAGCCAAGCACAAATTCAAATGCTCATCGGGGTTTTAAATTGTGACCTTACGAATTAGTGGAGCACAACGAGGCAAACCAAGTATATCAAATGCCTAACGGGGCAAAGAAATCAAATAATAACATCTTCGTGATCACTATATTGAAGCTTAAGTTGCTCACAGCACTCCCCTTTGGATAAAAACCGCTAGCAGTAATAATATAATCGTAGATGATTCAATGCATCAGTTCTTTTTTAAAGGGATCCTCCGCTGTCCAACAATATTAATGTTAAATAAGACTTTTCTTTACCTTGTGTCCATATCAACAGCTCACATCTGATCCTCCGCTGTCCAACAACATTAATGTTAAATAAGACTTTTCTTTACCTTGTGTCCATATCAGCAGCTCACATCTGATCCTCTGCTGTCCAACAATATTAATGTTAAATAAGACTTTTCTTTACCTTGTGTCCATATCATCAGCTCACATCTGATCCTCTGCTGTCCAACAATATTAATGTTAAATAAGACTTGTCTTTACCTTGTATCCATATTAGCAGCTCACATCTGATCCTCTGCTGTCCAACAATATTAATGTTAAATAAGACTTTTCTTTACCTTGTGTTCATATCAGCAGCTCACATCTGATCCTCTGCTGCCCAACAATATCAATGTTAAATAATACTTTTCTTTACCTTGTGTTCATATCAGCAGCTCACATCTGATAATTATCTGTCTATAGATCAAGCCAAGCGTTTTGCTTTGATCATTTCAATTGTTTGAATTTCCCGCGCGCCGCCATCTTGAAGTGTGACGTAATACGGTTGTAGTGCCATACTCCCACTTGTTCATTGCTATTGTTTTAATCGAGAGTGGAACCTATGTTGCTATGTTTGCCAATTAAACGGCCTAAATAGTCAAAAAAAGAGAAAACAAATGCTATAAGGTGAGGTAACACACAACTTGTTTGCCACTGTAAAAAAGCATATCGCCAGAGTAAATTGTACTTCAGTGTGTGAAGGCGGTAATTTTCCATGGATGCATCAAAAAGAACGAAAGCACTTCCGATCAGAAGGGTAGCCAGCCATTTTTCTATTTAAGCCCAAACTATTCAGAGTAAGCCGTATATCGAACCTTTTCAACGTCTAACGTGGGAACAACTGCTCTTCAATCTTTGTCCTCAAAACTTTTGCAAAATTCTGCACTGTTGATAACCTTTCAGCACGTTTTGATATATAAGATTAAAAGTCAATATTTTATTTTTCGAAATGAATTGTTGATACAAGCGCTGATTCGCTTTTCGGCTACTAAAAATTGTTTTCAGAAATTACTGTTAAGCCCTTGCTTAATGGCTTAAAGGCAAGCTACGCCTCTGTCAATGACCAAGGGGAAGGCCAGTTTTTCAAAAACCGGGTATAAAATGAGCAATCACTTAACAGATCTTGACCCGGGGAAGGAAGGGATGGCGGACGGGGGGATTCCAACCTAATTCTGGGTGGGGATGTGCCGCTGGATCCTAAGAGCCTTGGAGCTGATATAGAGCAGAACTAGCTGTTTTGATACCGTGTTCTGGACCAGCCTAAAGTAACCAAACCTGTTCCAGACTAAACAAAAGCCCGACAGGCAGATAAAAAGATAAAGTATAAACTAACTCATAAAAAAGCTTGAGGATTATCAATTATAAGCCAAAATCAGAATTTGGATTATTTTACTTTTTTCCATAACGTTTGGAAAGGGCAACAAAATCGCTTAAAATGCCTGAAAAACGAGCTACAAAGGATCAACAGACTACCAGAAACAAGATAATAATAATGATGATAATTATAATAATAATAATACCAAGATTGTCACCACAACAAAATTAGGCAAGGAAACATCAGAGACTATCCAATTTAAGCGAGGTCTTCCCCAAGGAGACTCGCTATGCCCGAGGCTTTTTACCATCTGCCTAAACCCCATCCCATGGTCACTTAAGGCGACAGAGGGGTATAGATTGTCCAAGCCACTGAGTGTTAAGGTGACGGACCTTCTCTACATTGACGATCTAAAGATCTATGCAGCGTCGGAGAAGAAGTTGAATACCGTCCTCACATCGACAAGAGGTAAAATGCAAGACATAGGGCTTCATTGAAACCCTAAGAAGTGCTCAGTCGTGCATGTTAAGAGGGGTGTAAAAGTGGAAGATGTGGAAAGAGTCAAGTTTGACGAGGCATCAGTCATACAGTGTTTGAAAGAGGGCAAGCAGTACAAATTTCTTGGAGTACTGGAAACATCGAGACAAGAAGATCAACTGGCCTTTAAGGTTGCCTCAGAGGAGTATTTGAAAAGACTCTCTGTTATATGGTCCAGCCCTCTTTCAGATTACCATCGAGTGGTTGCCTCAAACCAGTATGCCCTGCCTGTTCTGAGCTATTTGATGTGGACCCAGCACCTATCAGTCACTGACCTTCAACAAATCGATCGAGAAGCACGCAAGATCATGGTCAGCAATGGTGGTAAACATCCTCTGGGTTCAACCGCATTGTGCTATCTATCGCGGGATCAGGGCGGGCGGGGCCTGAGATCGGTGGAGGAGGAGTACAAGGCCATCAAGATCAAAGGCGCACTTAAACTGTTCAAGAACACTGACCCGACAATGGAGCTTGTTCGGAAGTTCGAAGAACGCTCAGGTGTGCTAGGCCATAGCTCACTCATCAAGGAGGCGACGAAATTTAGTAAAGATCTTGGATTAGAGTTATCTCCTACATACCCTACCAAAATGTGCTGCACGGAGGAAGGTGAAGTAGTGAAAGAGTCAAAGATCAAGCGAAAGCTAAGAAGCGCACAGCAGAAAAAATTGAAAGATCAGGTATCAGGCCAAGCTTGGCAGGGAAAGTTGATAGCTTTTCGATGGGAGGACGAAAAAGAGGGTTCTGGCACAGGGGATGTCCGACAATCCCAATTTAGTTGGTTATGGCAGTGGAGGACTTGCCGGTTGCTCTGCGCTTGCGCACTCCAAATATCTGCAACGGCATAATACGGTGTTGAAGGTAATTTTTTTTGAGATGCTGCACAGCCTAGTTCTAATGGACAGTATACCGCCATGATATTCACCAAGTGAGCCTAGACCTGTCTATCAAAATGACCGAGCGCAAGCCTTCAGGGATGTCTCTGTTTATGCAGAGCATGTGACGGTGAGAGCCAACAGGTTTGACGCCTAAATAGTGGACAGCACAGCAAAATCTGTCATCGTGCTACATATGAGCTGTCATTGGATGAACAGCAGAGAGATCAAAAGAAGCAAGAAGACGGAAAAGTATGTCTCATTGCGTGTAGAATTGAAGAGGAAGTTTCCTCGATATCAAGTGAAACAGTTTAACATCGTAATGGATGTTTTAGGAGGATACGGTGAGGTACTGCAGAGCACCATCCGAAGTCTTGTAGGAGTTAAAAGGGGCAAAGAAGTATTGTTGAAAATTCAGAAGGTCGTTTTGTCTGAAAGTCTGAACATTGCGAGATTTTTTAACGTGTTAACTTAAGCAGACACTAGCCCACGTCAGAGACAACAGAACATTATTTAGGACCAAATCAATTTTTCTTGAAGGCTTAGAAGATTCAATAGTATTGTTTTAATAGGTCTGAATATATTTATTTTACATTTCTACCCTTTAAAGAATCAAAACCTTTTTAACTCGTTTATTTATAGATAGATGTATGTAGATACGAACTTTTAGACATATACAGCCTTTAGGTTACGCAATAGCACCCTATTGAGCTATGTGCTAAACTAGCATATGAACGTTTACACTGCTATAATAATAATAATAATGGAATTGGATGAGGTACAGTGTAAAGATATGAAGATAAAATTTACCAAAGAATACTTTCGGCGTGAAAGGAAACTGCTGCGGTCTAAGATTGACTGAGGAAATGTGATCTGTGGTATAAACACATGGGCTGTGTCTGTGCTATATTACTCTGCGAGCTTCACAAATATCGTGATCTAGCTTTTGAAGTCAAAACCCTCTGGAAGCTGAAAACGGTTGACCACTACACCAATTATTACAGGAGCATTGGGGACCTATACAGTCAGACTGGAAAAATACCTAGGGGATATCCATGTCAGGCTTCAGGCCCACACAATGCAGAAGACCGTGCTGTTGGGTGCAGCCTGGATTCTGAGACAAGTTTTGGATTGCTGAGGCTGCTTGTTGAAGCTTGCGCTAGAACTCCCAGCATGATAATTTATTGCTGTGGTTTGGGACACATAATAATAATAATTATTATTAATATTAAACTATTTACAAAATTAATATTAATTTCTTAATCTATTCGTTTTATGCACCTATTGTATATTCAATATCATTCCTGTGAGAGTGGAATATTTGTAAATTATCAGTTACATTTCGTTTTTCAGGGTTTGCACGTGTCCTTGAAGTGCTTGAATTTCAAAATTTAAACTAAAGGCATTGAAAGTGCTTGAGTTTATGAAGGAGTGCTTGAAAGTGCTTGAAAATGTTTTGTGAATTTTGCTGGTGAAGTTATCTATAAGTAACAATCTTAAATCTGGAAAATCAATAATGGTTTCAGTTGATAGATATGCATTAACAAGGGGTTTCACAGGGGTTGGAGTGCCTTGTTTCTGAGATCTGTTTTCACCGCAACTTACTTGCCGATTTCAGCTTTACTTCAAAGAGTAAATGACCATCACAAGACACCTGACTCTTACTTTTCATTAAATTTACAAATCCAAAAAACCCTGATATTAGTTATTTTTACCCTGTAATAATTTTTATTAGCCATTTCACTTTCTGTTGTCTGGGATCTGGGAATAGTAAACATGGTTAACTATTCAAGTAAATGATTATTATCAAGAAACAAAAAAAACTATATTCACTTGTTCCTGATGCGTGTCTTTTGTATTCATCAGTGCTTGAATTTCTTAGAAATAGTCCTTGAATTTCTTGGAAATAGCCCTTGAATTTCTTAGATATTGTCCTTGAATTTCTTAGAAATACTCCTTGAATTTCTTAGAAATAGTCCCTGAATTTCTTAAAAATAGCCCTTGAAAGTCCTTGAATTTTTCCCACCAAGACTTATATGAATCCAATATTATTTTTTTCAGGGCAAAGAGAGCTGAGGAACAACAGAAAATTCAGCAGGTTAATATATTATTTCTTTTACAAACTTTAAAATTAATTATTTCAGCTGAGTTTAGTTTGTTGCAAATTATACAAAACAATTATAAGTTCTTGCTTCATCAAAAGCTAGGTAATAGTACTAGAAGTTCCTAATAAAAATTGTAGTAAAAATATAGAAGCATCGCTGTCAGGATTCATATACAGACAGGCATTTATGAAATTTTTGTAATATAGATTTGATATAGCACTTGCTCTGATTGGTCAAAAACCGTGCTTTATTAGAGTATAGAGTGATAGTTACCATGACAACTATTACTTTTTTCAAAAGAAACAAAATGGTGCCCAGTGAAGAGATTGTCTCTCTAATTTCCAATTATTGCATTTTAACTGAGAAAATGAACAAAGTATTACAAGTGTCTCAAGTAAAAAGCAGCAGACTAACAGAACAAGATTTTGAGAACTTTCAACAGCAGAAATTGACAACATAATATCTCAAAGTGATATGAACCGTACTATTAAACAAAATGCAAAATGGACCAGTTGCCGGTGTGTTTGATTTGAAGGTTAAAGACTAAAATGTTATCAAAAATTAATCCATTGGTATTTTCCTCTCAACACTTTTCTTGTGCCCTCGTCACTTCCCGCGTGCTTTATTACTGTATGGAGCACAGTTTAGGCTGTTCTATATGTTAATTCAAGATTAGGGTTCGGCGTTTATTCGAGGGCAGCGTTTATTTAAGATGTTTATGTTTTTAAACAACCACCCGTAACCGTACTTTAAAAAGTAGAAAATCTCCCCCGTCGTATTTTCAAATCAAATAAACTGAAGTTTTCTTTTTGCTGACTTTTGAATTTTGTGTATAAATTATATTGTGTTTATCGTGAGTGTCAGACATTAAACGTTACTTTCTTTCTTGCCGTTGTTTTCAACTTCAGTTATGCCAAAATACCATCCAAAGAAGGCAAAAACAGGGTTGATTATCCGAATTTTCGGCTTATCCGAATGGCTCGTCTTTCAATTGAGTTCAGCCTGTTCGGATAATACAGGATGCACTGTAGTTCAGGTTACAGATTGTTTGTTTCTATGGGCAATTCATTGGATTTTATGATCGCAGACTTGATGTGGGAAATAATTCAGCAATGTTATGGACAATTGGCCTGATTGGTTGGATCTGTAATCATTATTGACCAATATACTCAATCGAGAAAATAAGTCAGCAACGATGCCACTGTATTGGGAATGTTTTGGTCATCAAAGGTTTTTAGGTACATGGCATCTCCTATCAATATCTGATTGACTGTGTGGGCTGTCCATTACAAAACACTACATGAGTTTGCACAAAACAGACCTGAGACTTGTAAAAGCATTTTGCCTTCTTCTAAATACGTCGCTAAAGTGACATTCACTTTGATGAACACTTCCATCAGCAAATGAATTAAATTGGCACTTGAAATTGTAAATTGTTTGAACCTTCCTCGCAAAACAGCAAAAAATTATAGAAAGAACGAGTTGGAATTAAGCATGTGGACATTATGTCAGGACAGTTACTGCTGACCAGTTTACTACATGTTTACAAAATCATTCATCCCTACATAGCCAGCTAGCCTGTCCACAAATCAACAAAATAATATCAGTAAATCAGTCTTTTATATAATTTTTTGTGATAACTATATTTTTATTTTACTGCACTCTCTACTGTAACAATTTATTTGTCCCGAACAGATCCAACCAGAAGTTGATGAACTCATTGCAGAAGTCAATGAAATGAACAAGAAACAGGTAAAACGGGACTGGTCATCTTGAAGCTCAGCAGCTTTAGTACCCAGGCATTATTGTAGCCAGCCAGAACATTTTTTTGTTCAATGATTCCTGTATCTCAAAATCAGTTCTCTTTCATCTGCTTCATTCCACACGTCCTCTTGGATAAGGACGTTAAACAGTATGTCCCGTCTCTCGACCCTTCTGTTGAGGGACTTAAAAGAACCCACGAATGTCACAGATAGTGGCTGACAATTTAGAGAAGTTTTTTAAAAGTTTTTAAGAATTTTAAGTATTTGTATAACGTCCTTTGGTTTTACTATTTTAGATCAAATACAAAGCTTTTATAATAACTAATTTAATGGGTTTTTTTTCTCTTCAGGCTGTTGAAGGAAAAGAGATTCATGCACTAAAAACCTCCAATGCAGAATGCACAGCCAAAATGGTATGTAAATCTGCTGTATGAATAGGACCAGGGTGCAAAATTAATGGTGGAAACGGTCCAAAGCTGGTTGTTCTGGCCCTACTATACTATGTCCCTGAATTCCCTGGGTAACAAAGGGCTGCAACAACACCTCACCTTGGAAATCTCTCTTACTGACTGCCTTCACCTCAGCATTAATGCTTCTGTACCGGGTCTGTTTTGGATTCCAGTCAAGGGTTTGTCTGGTGACATTAGTTTAATAATAGTTTATTAGAAAAATATCAATGGCAAACCTTAATGGGTTTGAAAAATAGATATTTACAATGATTACAATGCAATTTTAAAAACTGGACTATTTACAAACGTTGAACAAGATTGGCTGCCCCTTTCCACCCAAAGCTTTCCACCATCAGTTTAGAAACTCTACAAAATGGACGATGTATCATATTTTATCAAATCGTTTTGGGTTCCCAAGAGGCGTCAAAATAAGTTCAACTGTTAAAGATTAGTTTGTAGTTACTGCAGCGGTAAGATCTCTGTTTCCAAGCCTCAATATCCTGCTTTTAAATTCCGCCTGTAGCGAGCGTTGAGTATTTGTATGACCTTGTTTCTGCTAAAGTTGATTCAACTTTCCATCCAAAGCTGGTAAGACGAGTACAAGCTTTTGCTTGGAGCTAACATCACAGGTAGTCCAAGCTCTATATTAGTGTTGATTTACAGTGTAGATATATGGGACTTTAAGTGGATTTCCTAAAACGTGAATTTCCTACCCTAAATTGCAATAAAATCCACTTCCGTGGCGTGTTTATGAATCCCTATATTATCCCGTGGCTGAGTTTGAGCGAATAATAATAGGATGAAAGGTAGGTGGCAGGATCTTTCGAAAGATCTTGGAGCGAACTCCAAGAGCATTTTCGCCTTGAATTCCAAACCTCATCGAAATCAGCAGCTCAACACATTCAAGGGAAGAGTTTCTCGATGTTCTCATGGCCACAGGACTGCAATCGATGTTTTTTTTGAGTCACGAGTTCTTGGTTCTTGGAGCTATTTATGTTGGATGTCTAACTTTTGATGTTTTAAGCTTGATGCTTGATGTCGTTTCTTTATTTTCCAGGTTTGCTCATGGGAATCTGATTCCAGAAGTTAATGAAGAAGATTTATGGCGTCTTAAAGGCTTGAGTGAGCTGTAAGTACTGTTTTCCGTTTGTTTATTATTTTGTTACTGCATAATTTGAACTCCTAAACTAGATTATCACCAATATACAGCGTTCATCTTCCTACCTTAATGCCAAGTGTTTTCCCCCTTTGCAACACGTGATATTCTGCCTATCAAGATAATCTATCGACCATTTCAATGAACGTTTGATATTACGCAATTAAATGCTCAAGTGAAACCTTCTGTCCTCACCTTTGTAGTCTGTCAGAAGACCATAAAATTATCAATAATCAGTCAATCAATAATTAATTAATATTTAATTATTTTTATAGTATATATTACTATTATATAGTGTTATAGTATTATAATATCAATATTAATCAATATGTTGCTCATTCCAAAAACTAAACTGTCATTTAAGAAAACTATTTATTCAAAAAATCAGTTGATCTGAGAAAGTAATGCATATTGGTGACATTTCCAAAGTAAAGTAAAGTTTTTATTGAGAATCTTCCGACTCACTGATGTTACATGTCTTCGCAGGTACCTTAGTAATAACAAACTGAACTATGCGACTGTACATGCAGAGGCGTTTAGAAACCTGACCAATTTACAAGTATTGTAAGTATTTATTGGAGTAATATACTTGTACATAGTATCATCAAGGTTAGTAATTTGTTTATTTAACCCTTGGGCTTAAATTTGATTTTAAAATTAACCATCTATCTATCTGTAACTTATTCTAATTTGCATAATTTATTTGTTTAGGTGCAATACATAGTTTAGCTTTGTACATAGTTTAGATTTTATCCTGAAAAGGACTTAATAAATTTCCCTAAAACTTTCTTCCTTGACATTCTGAGCTCTGTTGAAATTGATTTATATTTGATTTATCCTTTCCAGACATCTGGATGCCAATCAGTTTCATTATGTACCTCAAGCAATAATTGGCAAAAGTAGACTGAAAAACATACAAGAGCTGTAAGTACAACTGATGTATACACACCTTTAAGGTTACCGTATACCTTCAGGGGTGTTTTGCATCAAAACAATACAGCGCATCTGTTTTAAACCGTAGATACCTA
>JAODFW020965398.1:0-10587 GCA_027575235.2 Palythoa mutuki
CGATCTGGTGAAACACTGCATAGCTTATGATTGTACAAATAGAAGCTCCAAACCTGCATGCAGGGATTTATCGTGGCACGTGTTGCCGTTAAACGACAAGAAGTTGCTCGCTGAATGGCTTGTAAAAATATGCCGTGAAAACACTCCTGTTACGAAGAACTCTTATCTTTGCAGTGATCATTTCAGCGAAGAATGCTTTGTAAAATCGATTGGAGGAAAAAGAAAGCGTCTCAAACAAGGGACTGTGCCAACAAAGTTTTCTTTTGTTGAGGAAAAACCACAGAGAAAGAAACCATGTTACCGTGCAACAAACCAAATTCCCACAAGCCCGATCGAGCGTACCAACAAAGTGAACAACTCGAACAACCGGCGCCTGTCATGTGAGGTTGGAAATAATAGTAATTAAGAGGACTTGGCAGTAAATATGGGACATTTAGCCAATGTCAACTGCCACAATTCATCCCTGGACATCGAGAGCTTAAATGAACAACTGATAAGAGATCTGAAATTAATGGGAGAAAATTTCACACGCCTGCAGAATGACTATAAAGCTATGCAGATCGAAATGAGCAACAAAATAAAAGAACTAGAGAAACAGTTAGAAGAGGAGCAAGAGAAAAGGAAAGAACTGGAACTGCAAACTACTCGAGGGAAGTTTAGTGTTGAGACTGTGAAGAGTAACGACAAGCTATTTAAATTTTACACCAATTGTGAGAACTACGAAATGTTTTCTATGATTTTGGACTTCCTTGGTAGAGAAACTGCCTCTAAGCTGGATTACAGGAACAATAACAAACAAGCAACTCAACCCAAAAACTTCAAGTATAAACCAGGACCCAGCAGAACTTTGTCGGTCGAAAATAAATTTTTCATGGTGTTATGTCGCTTAAGAGTAGGATTGTTGGAAGAGGATTTATCTGCCAGATTTGGAATTTGTCAGAGTGTCGTGTCTTCAGTTCTTAACACCTGGATAAAGTTAATTTATTACAGGTTCAAAGAACTTGAAGTATTTCCTACACGAGAGATTGTTCAGCTGCACATGCCTGAATGCTTTAAAAAGAAATACCCAACCACAACACTGATAATAGATGCTACAGAAATCTACATTGAAAAACCAAACAACCCAGAGGCTCAACAGCAAACTTTCTCCTCTTATAAAAATACCAACACTCTGAAACCTTTGGTTGGTATTGTGCCTAAAGGAGGGATTTCCTTTGTCTCAACACTGTATGGTGGCAGCATTTCTGACAAGGAACTCGCTGCACGGTCAGGTCTCATTGATAAGCTTGTTATCATGGCAGACCGTGGTTTCAACATAAGTGATTTACTGGTTAACAAAGGAGTCAGAGTAAATGTCCCACCATTCATGAACCAGTCAGGGCAGTTTGAAGAAAGTGAGCTTCTGGAAACTAGGCGAATCGCTACATTGCAAATTCATGTAGAGAGAGCTATGGAAAGGATCAAGAACTATCACATTTTGGACTTTATACCCCTTACGTTATGTAGAAGTGGAATTATCGATATGATATTTTTTGTTTGTGCCATGCTGTCAAATTTTCAACCGCCTTTGGTGGATGGTTAATTCCAAACAATGTAAAATTAGTAAAAGTACAGTAACCCTTTCAGTCCTATAGTTATAGACATCTACCTTCTCCTTACATAATAAATGGGAAAGTAATGGTACTCAGAAATTCAATAATAGTTGATCATACAAAGAGAATTACTAAATATGAAAACTATAAACATCTCCCAAGCTTGTCCAATGAAAAGTATGGGCTCTAGTTGGGAGAATTTACCAATACAACAGGGACTGAAAGGGTTATAGTACAAATACTAAAAGGTGCAATGTTTTTGGGTAGTTACTTAGTGTTGGTTAAAAAGAAAACATCAGGTTTTTACTCTATCAAAAGGTTGTGTAAATATTTTTAAAGTGAAAAGACATGTTTTGGTTTTGTAACAAAATGTGCCTTTTTTATTAAGAAACGTCTTAGCAAAAACTTTGACATTTCGGTGATAAGTCAACAAAATGTAATTCATTCCACAAGGGTAGTATTTGTTTATATGTCAAGCAAAATGATTTGAGTGAAAATTAATGTACTTAATAAAAGTCTCTCACTAAACACTTTCAAATAGACAATGTTGTCTAAAACCACCTATCTGTAGCTGTATATAGTCAAATAATGACATTCATATTAAAAACACCTACAGAAAGACAGTTTTAATAATGCGGTATAGAAAATACAACCTTTGTCCTGTTAGATAAAAATTTATACTGTACATTTTATGAAATTCCATAAAACCATCACTGGAAAATTCGTGAAATTTACAGACCATGTAATTTAATCAAAAACTTTCATTTACACGGTTTATAAATTAAAATTTACATTAACTTCATCAAAAATTGTAATTTACATGTAGAGTAAAGAATGGAAATATAATGTAAATTCAATTTTACACTGTTTACCAGAAATCATGCTTAGAGTCTAGTTAGGAAATTAGATGTAAATTTTAAGTTTGTAAATTCCAATGCTTATCAGTAAATTTTGTGTAAATTCCACATCAAGTGCATATAAATTTAATGTAAATTTCACTACGATTACTCAAACAACATTTATATTTCCATGCTCTCAAAACCATGTAAATTAAATGTAAATTGCAAAAGGGAAGCTATTTTGACCCTGTAAATTAAATGTAAATTGCAACTTTGCCCCTGAAAATTAAATGTAAATTGCAAATGGAAGGTTGTTTTTTACCCTGTAAGTTAAATGTAAATTGCAAAAGTGAGGCTGTTTTTGACCCTGTAAATTAAATGTAAATTGCAAAAGGGAGGCTGTTTTAAGCCTGTAAATTAAATGTAAATTGCAACTTTGCCCTGAAAATTAAATGTAAATTTCAAATGGAAGGTTGTTTTTTACCCTGTAAATTAAATGTAAATTGCAAAAGGGAGGCTGTTTAGAGCCTGTAAATTAAATGTAAATTGCAAAAGGGTGGCTGGGATTATTTACAGTTTATTTACATTGTTTTGGAGTAACATTTACATGATGGACTGCTCTGAAATTATGTACACATTATTTCCATGGTTTACATTTTATTTACATTGTCTTAGTGAAAATTTTACATCATATTTGCGTGTTTCATTTAAGAATTTACACAATATTTACATGGTTCTTCTATCATACACCAGTAATATTTACATGATCAGTTAACATAATTTACATGGTTTTCTCTTTGACATCTGTAAGATTTACATTTAATTTCCATGGTTTTTCATTGTTCTAAAAGCCAAATTTATATGTAACGTGCTGATAAGTCAATACCATGTAATTGTACATTTTCCATGTAAATGTGAATTCACATTCTATTTACAGGGAAAAAAACACGGTTTATACAGAATTTACATGGTCTGTAAATTTTACGAATTTTTCACTGCATAAGGGCTTATTGAAAAATGGCTTAAATGTAACTAAGTTTGATTATGTTCTCAAATCTCCCTACATTATCCCTGTTATCTTTTCATTTAATTATTAGGATAAATTAGCATATCATGCAAAACTGTGTCGCTTTGGTGCCAGACTAAATGACCTAAAGTAACTTTTGATCAAGTTTTCAACTCTCTCTGCATTATCCCTACTTAAATCTCTTCATAACCATTGAGAAAGTTATTTTAGTATTTCATACGAAACTGCTTATGTTGCTTTTGCACTAGACTCTCTAATTCATTTAGGATTAACTGTAAATATCAGATTTACATTTTGAATTTTGAAACCAAATGAAAGATCTGAAACTGAGGCAAACGTTTTTACTATCTTAAATTATGTCAATACTCAAGAGGAACAACAATCAAAATGCTGTTGTTTTACAGTTTAGGGTTATATTGCTCTCTCACGACCTCTATCAGCCAGGCTACTCAATCTTGAATGTCCATCTGCAGCTCTTGGATAGGCAAGTTCTAAAGAAATGTGGTTGTCATTGAAAGATTCCAGCTTAGGGATAATAGTAGCAAGAAAATGAACACATTTCTTGACATGTACAATAATCAAGTCATCAAGGTCTCTTAATACAAGATCTGCCCAATCAACTTCTGCACAAGACATTTGTAACTGCACCTGGTAATAAAACTTGTGATTCTTATTGACCACCAATCCAGCTGAACTTTCCTTACAAATTCCACCATTACATACAGCTGCGGTTAGAGTTAAGTCATTCGAAAATATCCTCTTAATCTCAACAATCCCTCCATCTACTTCATCATCTGGAGAAGCACCTAAGAATGGTTTCTTCTTTGATACGAGGAATCCTGTTTCACTAACTTTACAGCTCAGTTTCTTTTCATACAATTTAAATTTTTTTTTTTCATCTTGCAGACCTTGCTGCATCATGGAGCTTTGGTATTGCATGTTATAGTGCAATATTTCTTTCATGGCTGAAGGCTTCAGGATAGCTCGTTTGCACTTTGAGGCTGTAATGCGAACACGCCTATATTCATACCATTGTTGACACTTACTTTGGGTTTTAGTTAGATTGGCAATTTTCTCCCTTTCTGCATCAGTGACTGCAAGATTTTCTTTTACCCTTGCTGCTCTGTTTAGTATCTCATTCAATGATACTGGGTGTTCTTTGATAGGTGAAATGATTTTGTATTCTTCTCCATTCAATTTCTCATCAGAAAGAAGATAAGAGAATGCACAGTCTGGTTTAACCTCCTTGATTTTGTCAAGCAGTTCCTTGTTGACTTGTTGGGTGTCGTGCTTTTTGTAACGATCACGCCTTGGATGACTTAAAGGTTTCACAGCATTTCTTTCTTCTCTTCTGTAAATCTTTTTTGAAAAATCAATGTCATAAACTGACTGAGGATCGAGTTTCCTTTTTCTTGGTTGATTCCATGTCTGAAGCCTAGAGGTACAGGACTCAAATTCGCGGGTCGACTTCATTCTACAAAATTCTTCAAGTGCATAACACACAGCTGCGATGTGTTTGCATGAAGCTTTAGGGCTTTTCCCAGCAGGACAAGGGTAGCATGTAAAGACAATATCACCCTCATTTTCCCTGTCCTTAAATAAAGTAGTTTATACCGCCTTCCTTTTTTTCATCCCGGGTAAGCAGTCGCATCTGATATGCACAAAGTCATTGTCACATGTTAGTTCAATTTTCTGAACATGTCCGTGTCGAAAAAGGCCAAACGCTTTGTCGCTGATGTTCTTAAAATCACGGTTGCATTCGTTATCCTTTGCCTTTCTTTCAATGAAGTATTCCATAACATTCTGCATATTAAAAGAAGGCACACTCGCTAAAGCTTCTCGCAAGGGAGTCCAGTTTGCCGAACCAGGGAAGAACACATTCGTCGCGAGTTCACAGGTTGTTTAGCTGACGATTCTTCTGGCAGTGCTCGCTTCCACTTGTCAACAAAGTCTACTTCCTAACCATTTTTGATGTAACCAATAACCCTGTAATTAAAGGAAGGTAAAACTTCTTATCTTCAAAAAGCATAATTATTACAGGCAGAACTGTAACTTAAATACAGTACCTTTGCACAAGTTCTTTCTTAGGAGCATCCGATCGTGCGCTTCCATCTTTTCCACCTCCTTTCCGAAACGACAGCCACTCTTTCAACCTCGTCTTCGTTAAACTACGAGGGCAGTTACCACTTAGTAGTTGAACTTTTTCTTCAGCAGAGAAAAAAGCAGTTTTCGGAAGCAATTTCGTGGTGTTTCCCGCAGTCATAGCTTTCTTTCAAAAGATTGTTTACCAAAACATGCCAAGCTTGACCCGATAGCCTCATTTTGATGTCACGCTCCGAGAGATACCGCTGGATTGTCGGAATGTCTGGCACAACTGCGATATGGGCTATTGCCATGTCGCCTCTCCCTGACCACCATCGTTATCATCATTATCATCCAGGTTTTTGTCCCCTTGGCTCAGTCATTTTCGTCATAGCCATCCCCTTGTAACAAACAGAAATTGTGCGGGCAGCTGTTACCGTTCGTTTTACAGTTTTGTGGTACTGCTCATTTTTTCTCAGCCGTAATTCTTCACTGCCCTTTCAAGAGACCAAACACTCTTTCAACCACTGCCCTCAAAGAACTTAGTTTTCGATTAAACCTGTTCTTATGTCGTAAGAGATTTCTTCGGTCCAGAAATAGCTTAATCAGCCAGTTAGACAAGGGATATGCACTGTCACCAACTAGCATTGGTCTCACATCTTCACCTTGTATGGTTTTCACTGGTGAGGTCAAAATTTCCCTTTTATCGGCTAAATCCTTCACACGACTCGAACTAAGTATTCTAGAATCGGGTAGACTGCCTGGGTATACTGCAGTAATATGTCTGAATAACAGGTCACGGAGCATGATGCTGTAAAACTGTTTTCTGTTATAGTAGTCCTCTGGTGGCGCTTTTATCTCTATATGGCACCTGTCAATTGCTACCACAATCTGAGGAAAATGGTACTGTTCCTCAAATAGGTTCATCACTTTCTCCTCTTCTTGATCTGTATAACGGAAGCGAATCTAGGGATCCTTTAAATTGCACAGTGGTTTTTCAAACTCTTTGCATATAGTTTCTGCTGTCGATATTCCACGACCAAACTGAAGGCCACAACACCTGTACGAGTCGCCAGTAGCAAGTCGCCAAATTCCCCTTGCAACACATGTCTCAACAGGAACCAGCGCATGCATCCTGGTTGCCTGTCTCGATAGATCTGTTCTCAAAATGTTCACATGCTCATCGAATGTTCTGCGGGTTATTCTGAAGTTTGGCTTCCACAATGGTTCCATTTCTGCTAGAGCAAGTAATGTGTCAAACCAATTTTGCGACCTTGGCCAAGCCCAAGCTCTCCTTCTACCAAGTTGCTGGTTTCTTAAATGTGCGTGTCTTCGACAGAAGTACATCGCACATGTCATCAAAAGAAGTTCATCCAGCTCTGCTGCAAGGTCTGCAAATATTTGCTCCCGTATTGCAGCAAGTCGTTGGCTAACAACATGAAATTGTTGCCGATGTAAAGCCAAAAGAAAAAAGCACTGCAACAAATTCTAAATATTTTCTGCGATCCATTTTCAGTTCAAGTCGTCTGAAGGTTCGTAAACAGACCTTTTTCAATTAAAGCTATAAATACATGTACAGTCTCATGTTGCATCACGTTTGCTCAATCTGTCAGCACCTTGAACAAAATCTTGAGTTATGTTTGAAAAGTTGCGAAAACTGCATTTTTTTAAAATTGAGAAAAAGGCCTTTAAAGTTCAAATTAATAAATTTTTATATAGTTTCACTTAAAAAATGTCAAACAAGAGAGCTCAATCCTTTGAAAATCATCAGTATTTTATAGTTAATCAATAGATAAGTCAAAATACCCCTGCTGCATAAGTAACACCCTCCTTTTCTCGGGCTGCATCCTTTTGTTTAGATTTTGCTTGCAGTTGCTTTCTTTTCAACTTGTTTTTGTCAGTTGCTTTGTACTCTGCTTTGGCAATGCGAAGGCGGTCTGCCTTTGGCATTGCCTCAATATTTTCCGGGCTCAGTGCCTTGTTTTGTTAGAATATTAATGGCTGTCTGACATCCAATGTTAAAATGTGTGACTGCATCAATGACACCAAGTTCCAGAGTCTCTTTCCCAGTAAATACACCTTTTGGAAGACGCTCCCATATCATTCCATTTAATGACTCATTCTGATTCTGAGTTTTACCATCATGGCAACGAGTAAGCAATTGCTCATCACTGAGTCTAACATAAATTGGCTTTACCTCTGCAATAATATCCAGTGGTAGCCCTTGTCCAGGTTTGTAAGTCAGTTCTTTTAGTTTTAACGCCTTGTCCTTTTTGAACTTGCACCAGCTGTCTCCACTGTCTGGGCAGTGATGGTGCAAATCCCTGTCTGTCGAAGATGCACAATGCACGAGACTAGCATGTATTGCTTTTTTCATCTCCTGTAAATTGCCAGTATTGCTTCGGAGGGCTATTCCATAATTATTTTGGAGCCGGTCAACCATGCTATTGGTCAACTTGCCCTTCCCTCCCATTCCTTTTTTCTCTTTTTTAAATTTCCTCAGTGAAGTGCCAACTCGTTTTTGTACATGACCAACACATTCTTTCTTCACCACTTCTACACCTTTCTCAGAGTAAGTATCTCTCACTTCATTGTACCCATTACTGTCTCCACATTCTGTATACTGAAGAGAATACCTAGATTCACTGCGACTAAATATTTTTTTGATACCTGCTGTTTCCATTGCAGGGGACGATCGGTAGTAATTCGCTTTGCATTTTCCAGAAATGTCATGTTCAGCTTTCATTACCTGATATTCTTCTGCTGCATGACGCCTTTCTTCTATTTTCTTGCAGCCAAGACAATTTTTCGACATTACTGCTGCATCAAGGCATTTTCTTGTGTCCATAGATATGGCAGTTACACAGCCATTCAGTGAAGAGTGACTTCTCTTTTGCCAGATTGGTTAATATTAAGTAGGTATTCGGACCGGGAACCCTGTAAGACCATCCCCGACGTTAGAGTGTCACAGAGGGTTGTTGCGTTCAGTATATGTTGGAATTCCTACTGTGTAGGTTTCAGGGCAGAGGGGGGCATTGGGGTGAGCCCGTGATACGAAACCAATATGAATGGGGTTGGGGGAAGGGAGGCCTGTTGTTTCGTGATTAGTGTGTCGTTGTGGTCGACAATGTGAAAGTTATATAGTAGTGTTCAAGGTTTTGTTCGGATTTGCCGGTGGGGGTTGGGTTGGAATGGGATGTAGATTGTGTTGAAGGGAGGTGGGTGTGGAGACCGTGTCGCATTTCTTATGTATGTGTGTGATCTAAAAGGGTGGTAGGGTGTGTGATCCATAGGGTGATGAGGTGGGCTATTGGGGATGTGCACACAAGACCGATGGAACTGGATCTGTATGATCGTGTGCACCGGCCATTCTGTGTTGTGCATGTGTGTAAGCATAAAAACTTGAAATGGTGTAGTGTACGGGATTGTGTGTGAGGGAATGGGATTACAGGGCTCCCAGGATACCTAAGAAGGAATGCTACCTTTCCCCACGTGGATGCTGAGATTGGTTAATGTTAAGTGGGTATTCGGACTGGGAACCCTGTAAGACCACACCTGGTGTGTGCGTGTCGCGGGTGGTTGAAGTGGGGTGTAAAAACAATGTGAAACGGGTGTGGAGGCTGGGAGGCCTGTGGCTTCATTTCAAGTGTGTTGCTGTAATAGAAAGTTTAAAAGTTACGCTGCAGTGTGAGCGGTTTTGTTCAGGTTTGTCGGTGGGGATAGGGGTTAGGGTGGGGTGTGGATTGTCTGGATAAGAGGTGGGTATAGGGAGCGGGAGACCTGTGCAAGCCTGTGCGTGTGTAAGTGTGGTCGAAAAAAATTTTTTGTTTGGTTGGTTAATGTTGGGTGGGTATTGGGACCGGGAATGCTCTAAGACTATCCCAGGTGTGTGAGTGTCGCGGGAGGTTGGAGTGGGGTGTGGGTACAATGTTAAACGGGTGTGGAGGCTGGGGGGCCTGTGGCTCTGTTCCAAGTGTGTCGCTATAATAAAGAGTATGAAAGTTTTGCTGCAATGTGAGCGGTTTTGCTCAAGTTAGTCGGTGGGGAGAGGGGTTGGGGTGGGATATGGAATGTCTGGATGAGAAGTGGGTGTACGGAGCGGGAGACCTGTGTAAGCACGTCTATGTGTAAGTGTGATATAAAAATTATGATATGTGGTTCACAGTTCTGTGTTTTGAATTGTTAATTTGTTGGTAATGAGGTTGTAAGAAGGGGTGCGTTCTCACAGTTTGTGTACGGTTGGGTTAGTGGGAAGACCGGCTTAACGGTACTGTGGGGTATTGCATTGTTCGTGGAGCGTCCATTGTGAAGTGAAGTCTAATGTGCAGTGAAATGTATCTAAAGGGTGAAAATGAATATAAGTCTCTTGGGATCGTGTGGGTCGTGAGTGGTGATGCCTTGTAAAATTGGGATTGTATCGATTATTTAAATAGAAAGGAGGTTACGTAACTAAAGGGAGCTAAGCTAGTAAATTTGTCATAAGATATGATCTGGGAGCTAAAAATGGTAGCTTGGAGTAAAAATATCTGAAATATGATAAATTGAGGGAGCTATGCGAGCAATTAAAATAAATGGTGTGATGGGTTTGTAATATAAGAAGTAGTAGGATAAAAATTAACCAACCGAGGAAATAACGATGACGATGGGAAGGCGTGAGGGCGGCGGACGGGATACAAAACCGTAAAGTTTACTAGCTGCGATAAATGAATGCAAAAAAGCTACAAAGAATACGGGTAATATTAGAAATAGAGCGCTCTAAATCTAACATATCAGATTCCCTAGACATCGACGAGACTGAGATAATAGAGACCTTAAGCTGCGAGGACGGCGACGATGACGACGACCTGAAAGAACAATAGTAAATACAATAACTGCACGTTGGAATGCATCGAGCTGACCACCTGCACGTAGTTGTCGCTAAAGACAGAACGTGAAAAGACCATTTTTGGAGTTCTTAGGACGACGAGGAAGTGAAAACAAAAATAATCTCAGCATTTCTTTGCCTTCAAGGAGGAACATTTGACTGTTTTCTGTTCACCAAGCTTGA
>JAODFW020965489.1:0-10584 GCA_027575235.2 Palythoa mutuki
TGTACTTTTATATCTTTCTTGAATTTAAAAGGAAATCCGTTACGGAGATTCATCTGTACAGATGATATGACGCTGACTGTATTTTGTTTAATTTTTGAAACTTTAAACTTTAGGGCCACGTGACCATAATGCACTGTGAATGTGCCTCTGGGACTTGCTGCTGGGGAACAGATGTTCTCCCCATCTCGCTTTCAAAGTTCTCTCAGACTGGCAAACATAACAGTTGTTAATATAGATTATTCTTGATTTCACCAGTGCTATAACTTTTAGACGATCACAGAGCTTTCGGGTTCCATCCAGAGCCCTTTTTCAATGACAACTTGTTAGATGGTTGAATTTGCTCGGCCTCGATACGAAACATCACTTTTTGCGCCACAAAGAAATTGATCTAGCAAAAATCTTCTTTAGCAAAATAGTGTATTACAATGAAATATTTGAACGTCACGTTTTGCTACTTTGAAAAGGGATCCAAAGAATTTAGAAATGCGTTCATATTATAAGAACTTAAACTGTTTGTTTGTAACTAGGTATCTAGGATATACACTACTTTTTGGGCATATTTTTGGACATAGCTCTAGTTATTTGGATATTTTATGATCTTACTTTAATTGATAAATAATTTACTTAGTTATAAAGCCTATTTGATCATACTGACACAGAAAACTGCGCTATAAATGTATTAAACACTACTACTATTGTTGCTATCATCATTATATGTAGTATACACTATGTTAAAGACACACTAAATGGTAATACAGCCCGTATAATTATATCATAGTATCAGAGAAGCATTCATTGATAATAATTGATACAAAATGCAAGCGTTCCACATGACTTCATTGTAATCAGGTTTGTTTCAAATAGCAACACAAATTTGTATCATCCATCTAGGAGTATTTTTTGTTGATAATTATAAGAATGTGCTTACTTGTCTCACAGCTTTTTCCAGTGTAACCAGCTGCACAAGAGCAGGTGTAACTGTTGATACCGTCAATACATGTTCCATTGTTCAGACAGGGGGCAGAGGAGCATTCGTTGATATCTTGATAGAGTAGTATAGAATGCGTTAAAGTTTGGCACGTGTTATTCAATTTGCAAAGAAAAAAATTGAAGTCAAACTAAATTTAATCAAACATTTGTACAAAAATGGCCTTACTTGTCTGGCAGTTGTCTCCAGTGTACCCTGCTTTACAAGAGCAAGTATAACTGTTCACGGCATCCGTGCAAGTCCCGTTATTTCGACACGGGTTGGGAGAGCAATCATCGATATCTTCAAGAGAAAAAATTATTTACTTAAAAAAACACACTAAGAACATCTTTAGACTTCCCTAATGATTTATATCAAGGCAGACAGCTATCATTTATACACCTTTAGGGTGATAAAAAACTTTCAATAGCTGTTTCGTATTTCTTTCATTAGGCTAATTAAATCAAATTTATATACTTGTTTATACCATCTTTATTCCCCTTAAATTTGTTTGGGAATTAGAAATATCTAGTATCTGTTTTTTTAACAGCTTTAGTGGGCCAGACTTACCGATTTATACTTACATTATTGCAAACATTAAGGGAAAAGAGGAAACAGCAGCTTGTAGCATGTGCGACAATTCCGGGAGGAACTCTTAATTTTTGTATATTTTTTTTTATTATTTTTTTACAAATTTGGAATAGAGAAGTCAGCAATTGCATCCCCATCTTCGTGCACGAAAACTATGCTGCATAATTGAATGTCAAATTTTAATGACATTTCCAGCACAATATACTCAATAACGGCTGTCACATTCAATAATAACGCAAGCAAGTAACAACAGATTTTTCATGACATTGAGAAGAGACTACAGAAAAAGTTTTACTATCAGTTCGTAGCTGTGTAGCCGAGTAACCTCGCCCTACATCTCTAACAGTCCAAAATTTACCGGTTGAAGAATTTACACGGTATCGATAATCTTTTTCACACCAAAAACATACTAATATCAATTAAAGCTAATTTATATCACCTAAAGTTTAAGACATTGCTTAGTTGTAAACTTCAAACAGTTGTAGATAGCCCTTCTACTCACTTGTCGAACAGTTTTTGCCAGTGTAACCAACTACACAAGAGCAGGTGTAAGTGTTGATGCCGTCTGTACAAGTTCCACCATTCAGACAAGGGTTAGAGGAACATTCATTCATATCTAAATAGAAAAATAAATTTAAATTTAAAACCTACTGTTCAGTTGTTGAATTTGAAAGTTGCAAGAAACATAACACTGCACTTACTGGTCTGACAGCTGTCTCCAGTGTATCCTGCTGCACAAGTGCAAATAAACCTGTTTACAGCATCGGTGCAAGTTCCGCCATTTTGACACGGGTTGGGAGAGCACTCATCGATATCTTCAAAGGAAATAATTCATCGTTTTGAATGTTTAAATATTAGTATTCTTTTTTAATTCTTAGCAATGTTTTCTAATTCTTTTAAAGAAATGACCTTGAAAAATGTTATGTTCATGCGCATGCAATATGAGAGACATGGGTCATCTAAATAATCAAATTATGAAGAATCGCTAAATTGCTACATTATTCTAATCGGTCATTCGCTAAATTTGAAAAAAATTCAGTTCCCGCCAACGTTATGTACAAAAAGAACAACATGAATGAAACTGTGGAATGTAAAATAACGTCTTGTTTGTCTTTTGCTCATTAGCATTAGGTTCGGAACAAGAAAACCTAGAAGTTTGTAACGGGCCTTACAGCGCAGAAACCAAATGATGGACATTGAAAAACATGCGACAAAAGCCGGATTATCCTGTTTGTACAAAGAGTTTCGTAATATACTATTTTTGTATGAACAGGGCTTAGGTAAACTGTAAGTATCATTGGTATCATTCACATATTCACTTTATACCAATACGTAATTGCGTTCGATAAAGGAGAACGCATACTAATAGGGTCGTTGCTCGCGGGCTCAGGCTTGGTGCCAACCTACGATGTGCAGTTTTCGTCTGTTTGATTCTATTTCTATCCTTAAATACCTCGATCTTAAAAGGCCGTGATGGTTGGTTGCCACTACAATTCAACAGTTATTTGAACAAATAAACCTTTTTAACTTTAGCATGTATAAATGATCCTCGATTGTTGACATTTGGGGACCTGAAACAAAAAACCCATTGTAGGCAAGCAGTATTACACACGAAGATCTACTAGACTGAAATGTGTCAAAAACGCACTTCACCAATCTGTGTTTATTTCTAAGCCTAAATTAAGATTTGCGGTGTTAATTATATACTCACTTGTTTGGCAGTTAATCCCGGTGTATCCAGCGGCACAAGTACACGTGTAGTTATTTACTCCATCCAAACACGTTCCTCCATTTTGACACGGATCAGGGGAGCACTCGTTGATATCTATCATAACCAAAAAAAGAGGTAATACCACAATTAATTAATTATCGTAATACTATGTGAAATGAAATAAGAAAGCAATTGTCCTAAGCAAATTATATTTGTAAAACAGACGCGGTTTCTTGGTCTTCTACTTTTAATTCCACCTTCCTGGGCTGAAATTTTTGCCCGTCTCGTCGAAACGAACAAAACACACACAAGAAATCATTGCTTGATGTACTTATTATGTTTTAATGATTTCCTCACTTGTTAGACAGGTTTTGCCTGTATATCCCGCTGGACAAGAGCAGGAAAAGATGTTCACACCATCGGCACATGTTCCTTTGTTGTGGCACGGGTTTGGAGAACAGTCGTCAATATCTTTGGGGGAAACGCTCGAACGAAGGGCTAACGCTGGAAACGTCGAACTAAGGGCTAACGCTCGAAACGTCGAACGAAGGGCTAACGCTCGAAACGTCGAACGAAGGGCTAACGCTTGAAACGTTGAACGAAGGGCTAACGCTCGAAACGTCAGCTTTTACAAATTCCTATGGCGATAATAATTCGTTTATCAACATTACTTGAAGTTTGTATCTACTCGCAGATGCAGTGAATAGTTTTTTACACAAAGTTGTCTAAGTTGTAAACTTCAAACAGCTGTAGATAGCCCTGCTACATACTTGTCTCACAGTTTTCCCCAGTGAAACCAGCTGCACAAGAGCAGGTGTACTTGTTGATACCGTCTGTACAAGTTCCATCATTCAGACAGGGAGCAGAGGAGCATTCGTTTATATCTGAACAAATGAACAGATTACAATAAAATTTAACACCTTTTATTCACTAAATAAACACCTTAACCTGCAGTTTTCGTCTAGTTGATTCTATTTCTATCCTTAAATACCTCGATCTTATATGGCCGTGATGGTTGGTTGCCACTATAATTTAACAGTTATTTGAACAAATAAACTATTTTAACTTTGGCATGTATAAATGATCCTCGATTGTTTACATTTGGGGACCTGAAACAAAAAACCCATTGTAGGTAAGCAGTATTACACACGAAGATCTACTAGATTGAAATGTGTGAAACACACTTCACCAATCTGTGATTACTAGTCTAAGCCTAAATTAAGATTTGCGGTGCTAATTATATACTCACTTTTTTGACAATTCATCCCAGTGTATCCAGCAGCACAAGTACAGGTGTAGTTATTTACGCCATCCAAACACGTTCCTCCATTTTGACACGGATCAGGGGAGCACTCGTTGATATCTATCATTTATCACAACCAAAAAGAAAAGATAATTTATTATAGTAATATTATGAGATATGAAAGAGAAAAGCAATTGTCCCAAGCAAATTCCATTTGTAAAACAGACGTTTTCTTGCTCTTCTACTTTTAATTCCACCTTCCTGGGCTGAAATTTTAGCCGGCTCGTCGAAACGAACAAAACACACACAAGAAATTGTTTGCTTGATGTACTTATTATCTTTTAATAATGATTTCCTTACTTGTTAAACAGGTTTTGCCTGTATATCCCGCTGGACAAGAGCAGGAAAAAGTGTTCACACCATCGACACATGTTGCTTGGTTGTGGCACGGGTTTGGAGAACAGTCGTCAATATCTTTGGGGGAAAAATTAGAAAAATTAGACCAATGTTTTCAAAAAAAGTTGTCTTTCTCCACTTATAACTGCCTAGAAATTTCAATATTCAGTCTATGCTACAATAGATAGTTTGACAGTAGTGCTGGTGTAGACTGCTGCACAAGAAAACGCGCAGTTGTTCTGTAGGAAAAGATTGTTGAAAAACTATTAACGATGCCAATAAAGACAACTTTAAAGTGAATTTAAACAAAAAAATTGATGAATTTTGTAAATAATCCTACAGAAAAGAGGAAAACTGGCTGTTAACTTACTTCTTTCACAATTGATACCATCGTAACCCGCTGCACAAGAGCATGTATAGTTGTTTACTTCATCCTTACAGATTCCACCATTTTGACACGGATTAGGTAAGCAGTCATTAATGTCTGCACGAGAAAGAATTTGAAAAAATGACTTGTACTAATATAGATGAACATTTTCCAAAATTGGTTTTCTACTCCAATAAATACGATGCACAAAGGCAATTTAAATTGAACTTAGCAAAATTGACAATGATGATATGACCAAGATAGTAAAAAACAAAAGGAAAAATTATAATTCTTTAGCTCACTTGTCTGGCAGTTGCTTCCGGTGTAACCGGTTGAACACGAGCAGGTGTAGCTGTTGATACCATCTGTACAGTTACCTCCGTTTTCACAAGGATTGGGAAGGCAATCATGGATATCTGTATCAAAGTAATACCAGCAAGATGATATTAAACTAGAACCTTTGAACGCACTGCACTGCAGCAAGGTCACTGAAAATTTACAACTATAAACCAGGGGCCAGGTGTTCATGAAAATAAACCAAACGTTATTCAATGGAAAACATACCTTTCTCACAGCACTAATACTAAGACCAATCTTTGTGGTGTACTCAACTTGAGGAATACTTTCTAACTTTGGATCCAGTAGCAAATTTCCATATGGAATGATTTAAGGAATAGAATCATCTACAGTAATGTATGGCTATCGGACAAACCGAGCGAGCAGCTGCGAAACATGTGTCCAGCGGGAATTTAGAAGAATTTAATCAGTAATTCTGCTCTCCATGTGCGTCTCTGTAGCTTGGTGGGTAGAGCATCGATCAGAAGGTGGCGGGTTCGATTCCCATCAGTGACTCAGAACTTTTTTCTGAGTACTCACCTTGAGGAATACTTTCTTTCTGACTTTGTATCGAAGTTTCAAACTTTCATGTGGCTTATTATAACTTAGTTGTTTTTATGTTGAAGTAAAAATGCTCAAAGATGCTGTTTAAAAAATGTTTATTGGTAAAATCACTTAATAAGTAAGGCAAAAGGTGACATGGCTAGTACAAAAGGTGACATGGCTAGTACAAGTTCTGAGAATACATCGTAATGCACATATACCTCGCATAGCCCTTATATGGCAATCGGAAGAAAGGGGAAAAAAAGAGGCCGGCCCCAAAAAACATGGAGAAATGCATTAACAATGCAGAGGAAAATGAAAGATGAAAGTTATGGATAGAAGCAGCGGCAGTTGCAGCAAATAAAAAAAATGATGGGGGAGACATATTTACCAGCCTATCTTCCATCAGGAGATGGAACAATGTCGGTCGTGATGATGGCTTAAACGATGCACTACTTACTCGTATGGCATCTGTTTCCAGTGAAACCTGGTACACATGTACATGAAAAGCTCTCAACACCGTCCGTGCAAGTTCCTCCGTTTTGACAAGGTTGGGAAACACAGTAGTCGATATCTGACAAGAAACATTGGAAAGAGTGCTATTCGAGAGGATATCTGAACAGACATAAAATATATATGCTGCTAAAAATAAATAGCAAAGCAGTTACTGTTCACTATTCGAGAACTCCTTTTCTCCCGTAAACTAACATATTGTACCTAAATTTTTCTTGTCTAAATTTTTAAAGTTATTATTAAAGCGCTCAAAATACATACACACTATGAAAGAATCACGAGATGATCAATTATAAATTCACTCTTTAATGTGTGTAAGATAATGAAGACTACTGAAGTTTAAGCTACATGTATTGTTCCGTCAAAAAATCATTACAAACAGGCGGTTCACTTTGCGAACGCTTGTTTCCGAAAAAGTTTTGTAAAAACGTAACCAGAAGGGAACGCTTTTAAAAGTGATGCATTACGTAGTGGATAGGTTTTTGTGCCATAGTCTAAAAATTTGTACCGATTTCGCTCCGCTCCGTGTTCACTCTGGAACGAAACAACTATCGTAGCAAAACAAAAGTCTATCCGTTACAGCGTGAACGAGGCCTCGATTTGAACATATGCACGGGCGTGCATCTTAAATGCATACATTTTTTGGTTTCCTTCAAAGTTTTCTCAAAGTACAAAAGCACTTAGTTTCAATATTATTTTATAGCAGAATGTTTACCTGTCTCGCAGTCGAACCCAGTGAATCCCGTTTGACAATAGCAATAGTATTTGTTAATACCATATCTGCACGTGCCGCCATTTTGACACGGGTTGGGAAAACAGTCGTCGGTATCTAGTGAATGTAAGATGAAATAAGATATTGTCAAGGGTTTTTTTTTTAAATTTTGAATGACCATATTTAGGCAGTTTAATTTCCAGATAATTGTAACCGCACAAAAAAATAGTCTTATAAAATCGAAACAAGAGGCAAGCTTACTATTTTCACAATCGGTTCCGGTGAATCCAGCTGGACAAGAACAGGTGTAGTTATTTACGCCATCCTTACATGATCCGCCATTTTGACACGGATTTGGAGAGCAATCATCTATGTCTTCACAAAAATATGACTGAGTTAACATAATAAAAGGATGTATTTAGCTTACTCGATATTTAGTTCCATCTCTCTTGTATTGGTAATATTATTCCAAAACTTAAAATACCAAAGTTTTAACAAAAAGAATTGTAATTCGCATACTTGTTTGGCACTTTATCCCTGTGTAGCCTACGGCACAAGAGCATGTGTAGTTGTTCGCACCATCCATACATACTCCTCCATTTTGACAAGGATTTGGGGAACAATCATCAATATCTTAAAAAAATAGAAAAAAGGCTGTAGTGAAAAAACTTGTCAGTTTATCAACATTTCACTAAACGAAAATTCCTAATGTATATTATATACAGTACTTGTTTCGCAATTTATTCCGGTATATCCCACTGCACAAAAGCACTTGTAGCTGTTCACACCATCCGTGCATGTTGCACCATTTTGGCACGGTTTTGGAGAGCAGTCATCGATATCTTTAGAGTAAAATGAAAAACCTTACTGATAACGAACCCAAAACAAAAATGAAATAAACGGAGGTTTTAATCTTAACAAGAAGCACATATAACATACTGTTTTTTGAGAAAGAACGTATGATAGGAAACTTACTGGGCTTACGGTAAAGTTTGAGAGATATTTTCACTCATCAATCCGAAACTGCTTTACTGTGCATTGGATACCCCTAAACCTATATGTCACTGAAAAGCTAATGAAATTCTCTAAAAAAGGGTTTAAATCACTATTCTAATTTTTATGTTTATCAGCAAAAGGAGCGTTTTGTTTGTGACCATTTTTTTCTTTCGCAAAGTTCCAAGTCCGTTTGATTGTGAGCTAAACTATCCTTTGTTATCACAGCATGATTGCTAAAACGGTGTCAGCGATTTTTAATAGACTTTCTACGGCACTCACGTATGAGAGCCGATTCCTGGAATTTGTTACTTGCGAAAGAGTTTTTCTGATAAATCATCCGATATAAAAAATCTAAACTGAGTATCAAAACACCCTGACACTGTTTTGAAGCTCAATCACTAAATCACCGCTGTCCCAAATTTGGCATGTTTTAAATAATATTCGAGTTTCCTCTCATTTTGCATCCGCAAAGAAGCCTTGGCCAATTTCCCGACTTTGCCTTTGATTTACGCGCGAAATTACAAGAAAGGAGTTTCGCTTTAGAGTCCGCATGGTCTTTCCACTAGTGAGAATTTTCTAAAATTCAGACTTGGAGACATAAGAGCTGTCGCAATCAACCCACGCTGAAAGTGATAGGGTGCGCACTCTTCGAAGTTCTGAAATACCACGACTTTCCAGATACAAATAAACCCTACCTGAGCAAGAAATCATATACATTGGCCATGCGTGTCACCTGCTTTCAGAGGATCAATAGGAGAGCACAACAATGGCTTCAGTGTGTTGTAAAGATTAAAAAAATACAACGAAGTTACCTGTCTCGCAGTTGATCCCTGTATATCCTTCTGCACAGGAACACGTGTAGCTATTATATAAATATTAAGGCCCCTTTTGAACAAGCCCAGGGTTCTCCAAAAGGGCCGGCGACCGGCGATTTTCTCCGTGTAATAAGCCAGATCACGCCGGCTACAAGTTTTGTATTCATTTTTTTTTCGTACAACATTTTAGATAAATCTTGTCAAGACGCAAAAAAGAAATAGCTTTTATATTTTGTGAGGCAAACAAATGTTTTATCGACTTCTATCTCAATTTTGTAGTTGGCATCGACTTATTTCCGTTATTAAAAAAACGTACAACACCACTTGTATGGATGTTGTGAACAACTACACATGCATGTTCTTGTGCCGTAGGCTACACAGGGGTAAAGTGCATGCGTTCAGCGCTGCAACAACAAAACGAGCAATATTTTTACAAGTTGCCCATGAGGCTGTCATGTGCATACTTTTGTAGATATCATTTAAAAGAGAAAACTGTTTACAAATGAAAAACAATTTTGCATACTCCTTGTGATACAAAAGATAACACTGATATTGAGCTGCACCTGTCCCTTTAATAGTTCAAATCTATTTTCGTTGTTGTTGTTTGGTTCCATGTTTTTGGCACTTGATTTTTGTGCTGTTCAGTTTTATTTTACTTGAATAGACATAGTGATGGTTAAAAAAACCCGAAGGATTAGGATAGAATCCGAGTGAAAAACCGTTTTTCTGCTGTTCTGTAATTTTTCATCTTTAATAGCTTGTAAAAATATTGATTTTGTTTATCTCATAATATTAGAATCATGGAGTAAAAATAACGAAGTAAGATTGTTTGCGCAACTAGTTTAGATTTCTTTTGTCCACTAAAATGCTCTGAAAATGCAGGGTATGCAGTTTTAGGGATTGCAGATTTTCAAAATTTCCCGGGGAAGGATGTCCCGGACCGCCTAGGTGCTCGCGCCTTAATTTGAATACAGATTCTCGCAAAACACAAAGGACTGATTGCGTATCGGGTTTTAAACAACTTACTTGTCTGACAGTCTTTTCCTAGGAAACCCAGCGGACAAGAGCACGAGTAACTGTTGAATCCATCGGTGCATGTTCCACCATTTTTACACGGGTTAGAGTAACAATCGTCAACATCTTAAAAAGAGATGAATATTGGCCGGGCATGTTTTTTCAGTGAATAATCGTAATAAACGTAAAGACTGTTTGATTAATTTTGGAAATGGCTTAACCAAGCCAAAAATAGAATTCTTCATTTTTTTTAAAAAACTGCCAGCTAGCTAGGTCCTCATATTACAAGAGATAGTTTGAGCTTTTGCAACGACAAGGGAGATAAGATAGGTACCGCTCATTGTTTGAATTTCATTTGAATCCACAGTTTGATTAAAAAC
>JAODFW020965586.1:0-10583 GCA_027575235.2 Palythoa mutuki
CCCCCTTCCCCCAAATTTCACCAGCCCCCTCTACCTCGTAAAAAATCAATGGTCCCTTAAGAGTTATAATTGATCTTGTGATCTCATCAGTTACATACCTTGTCAATAACTGCCCTCAACTGGTCATCACTTGGACATCCTCTGTTTAACAAAATCTAAAAAAAAACATTAATTGATACTGAAAACATCGTTACACTATAAATTCAAGCTCATCTCAGTTATCTTGATCTTAAAAATAAGTTCGTTTTTAATCAATCTTAATAGTTTAATCACATTATAGATACATCTAAATCATGGCAAAATAAATAAATTCGTAGCAAACGTTTTCAATTCTAAGGCAGCTAAAGCCTCTGTATGAATTTCTCATTATCATGTTGTGAACTGACAAAGCGCAGATAGATAACAAAGTTCTGATTTTTGAAAACTGCAGTTCTTGCGGCATGTGTTGGCCTGAGACTCCCGAGAACAGCTTAATTTTTCAGGTAAACCGTTAGGCTTATTACATAATTCCCCAATCATTTAAACACGAAAAATATGTATGGATAAAAAAAATTCGTTTGACAAAACGGAGCTGAACAAAACTTTTATGAACACTTTAATAAACAAATCTTGATTGGCCTGCATGCATTTATCTTAAATTTATTTGGATTTCGTATCCTTTTTAATTTTTGTTCACGAGTTTTAGTCTTTTTCAGCCAAGGTTTTCGTCTTAATAAACCTCTGGGATCTAAATTTAGCTTTCGCGGCACGAATGACGATAGGGTCAGGGATATTCAGTATGTTTTAATTTTGAATTAAAATTAAAATAAATAAAAGTCAAAGGCACAATTTAAATCACCTTTCTATACTCTCGAATGAACTGGGTTTCACTGTGAAACACAACATGAAGACCATATTCCTTTAGGAAAATATTGTGCGTTAAAAAACATTCACAGATAAAGAATTTGTTTTCTTCTCCTCCGTCCGCCATTTTGAGATGTTTTTAGTACCCAGTTTCTTTCGGTCAGAACTCGTTACCATGCCCCTAGTCATCGCTTTCTTTGCGCGGAAAACTTGTAACCAAAGCAAAGATGGCGGAAGACACAAATTTCGGTAGGTATATTTTCTTCGTTGGGAAAACTGTTGGTACTATTTATTTTGAATCCAAGATTGAAAATCTAATCATATCTCTTGTTTCATTTCGGCAGAATTGACGAATGAATAATTTGTGTAGTTAGCTGTACTTTGGATATATTTCCAGTACAAACTCGACATGGCCATGGCAACAGTTGGGCGAACCGTTTATAAGAGTATAAAGTAAACTGAGTTTTGTGTAGCCGCAAATACAACACCCGTCTACGAAAGTAGTAACGAAGAACTTGCGGTTGGTTGGTGTACACAAATCTAACAGATGGCTCATTTACTTGGATGCCAGAACAATCTTGAGAGCTTGCAGCAAGATGTACGAGACATTCATGGAGTTGTGTGTGATATCTTGTCCCGTGTGGGGCCGGTACGTTTTCCGTCGTGGAAATATCCCGATAAAGTGTCGTGTGAACTGGATATTGAAGAGCTTCTTGAAGTATACTGCTACTCCAAGGACGAAGATCACAGCAAACTCTCCCATATAATTCTGTTTGAACTAGTCATTGAAAGGTATGGTGTTGAAGGTAACTTGACAAAACTGACACAGAATGGGATGAGAACTAAAAAATAGACAACTCGTGTTAACAGAACAGAACAAAGTCGATTCAGTATCATTTGATTAGGCCAAAATTTAACTCATTGGCCGTTTATATACGAGGGAACACATCATCTGGCTGGACGAACTTGGCCAAAAATTTGTAGTTTACACATCTGGTTATGTGACTCTAGTCTATGAAAGATGGGCACTAAATGCATTGTCTGTCTAGATGAAGTATCTTATAAAATGCATCTTGAGTAATGCACTACACAAGATAGTTTGTCTTAATGGATAAAATGTTTTGTGTCCACATCACCAGTGGAAGCTCAAGTTGATTGGGAGGGGGGACTGATAAGATTTTAGTAAGCATTGAAGGTGCAAGCATCTACCTACATATATAGGGGATCAGGAGACATGCTTTCCCAGGATATTTTGGTGAATTGCACTCTCTAAACTGCTTATTCTACATATTCTGAAGGTAATTTTTTATATTTTTTGGCAACATATAATATCAATTTTTTAAGTGTTAATCTGGCTTGTTGGATGTAAACAGCACTAATTTAGAGTTAAGAAATAAGCTTTTAGTGAATACTAAGCAAAGAAAATGTAAACAGAGGATTTAACCACATTCATTGCAGCTGCGAAAGTGAAACAATGTGTATATTATTTGCAAACATTTGCTGAGAATTTCATAAAACACTCAACTAGGGCCACAGAGCAAACAACCAAAGTTAAACTAGAAACTTCGATTAGACATCGTAGCCAAGTATGTCTCTTTGAAAAGAATTATATTGCTTGAGAATTGGAGGGGCTTGAATTGGGGAAAAATTATAGGGTGCTGCACCCTTTCATTTTGGCCAAGTTCAGGGATGTAGATAATAGCCGGAAGCCGAGAAAATTACCTGGCTGTGAACGTGATTTTTCTGGCTGTAAAGCACTATTTCTTTCTCCAAAATGCTTTTAAATGTTGTCAGAAATACCCGCCTATCATTGCTAGATTCCCACCTGTTATAAACAAGTTTTAGCTACATCCCTGCAAGTTAAAGCACTAATTAAAAATGTAATTTTTTTGGTAGCCATGTAAATTTTAAATTTTAGAAAACAAAGCAGTAGTACATGTACAATAATGCATATAATTTTGTATTTTTCTCATACAGACTTGTGTTAACCTTGCAAGGCTTATCACAGTTTTGTGATAACCTTCTAAAATCATCAGGCAAGGAATCACGACCAACTAGCAGCCGGCTTGTCGGTTCTTCAATGTCTGTTGGACTTGTTGCCAAAAAGTTTTGGAACAAGCTTGTCCATGTACAACAAACCACTCAAAGACTGCAAATAGAGGTTAGTTTTTCATTTTCTCTAAACTGAGATTTGAAATTTTTAAAATTGCCTGTTTCTGGTTATGGTCTGCCCCTAATATTAATTTTTTGGAAAACTAGAAATCCTAAATTTTTATCTAGCAGTAATTTCTTTTGCTACAACAGTGTTATTGTGTTGCACAAAAAGTTGCTGTTTTTAGTGTCAAGTTTGGATTTTTTACTTTTAACTGCCTTCTTTTTAAAACATCTCTTTTAAACAATAATTTAAAAAATACTGACAATGTTGCACAAATAGTGAGCAGAAATGGAAACTTTATAAGTACTTGGAAGTTGTTTCTAAAACCTGCAGAGGAGAATTCACAAATATTATTATTTCCATCCAATATTTTTAGTCACCATAGACCATGGATTGTCTTGAAGACAAATAATTGTTAAGTTAACATACTGGTCTTTGTTGCTATAAATGGTAGAACTTTTTGATTTTTTATCTGAAGTAGTTAAATATTTACTGATAATAGAATAAAACTCAATTCCCCACAATGCAATTCCTTTAAACTCAGCCAAAATGAAATGTGGTACAAAGGACTCTCATGCTAAAGAACTTTAAAAAAGACTGGTCATGATAATAATTTTTTGATTTTTTTTGCAAAAGTAAATACTTCATTCTATGATGATAAGACATTTCGAATTGCTTTATCCAAAATGGATTAAGTCTAGTTGAAATATGGCAGTTGCATATCATGTTTTATCTTGTGTTTTCTTTGCAGAGTAATGCAAAACAAAAAATCTTGTCGCAAATGGAGAGAACTGTAACTGAACTTAGAGATGAAATTAAAATGTTGAAACAAGTTGTAGACAAAAAAAATGGCAAACGTTCAGTTGTTGGAGGAAAAGTTAAAGGGGAAAGCCCAAGTCGTAGTTCAGCAAAGTTCATTCTATCACCAAATGAAACTCTTTCTCTCACTAGTCCATCTCCCTCCCAAGATCTTACACTTTCAGTTGAAGATGTAGCATTTGCAAAGACATTTGAAGAAACTGCAACACAAACTTATGACACAGCTTTTATCCCATGCGAAGCATGTGCTAGAACACAAAAGAACCTGATTGAGGTTGGAAATGCAGTTATGAAAGTCTGTGAAGCGCAAGGACTTCCTTCCTCACTTGCAAAACAGAAAAAACTTCTGAAACAGTCATTGTTGGCAGCTGCTGATGTATCGAGATGGACAGCAGAACAAAACAGAGATCTTGCAAGAATTAACAGCCATTTAGACAATCTGTATGCCCAAATTAACCCTTTACAGGAAAAACTGGCCAGCTCAGAGGCTCAGTGCAAAAACTTAGAAAAGGAAATTAGAAGTATGGAAACGAAATTAGAAGAGGAAAAGAATCAGATGTCAAGAAATGAAATTGCTTTCGGTGAAAAATTAAGCAAAATTGTCCAAGAAAAAGATCTACTTTTGGCTGGCGCAAAAGCTGTTAATGAAGAGCTGACTAATGGAAAAGAAAACTTACAGAGTATGGTACTAAAGTTGGAAGCAGATTCAAGTAAACATCAAAATGCAATTAAAGAACTTGGTAAGTCCCAGTTTTTTTTTAAACGTAGGTTGTAACTAATTTAGTTTCAGACAAGATTTAAACAATGAACACTTATGTTTCTACATTTAGTTTTAAAATTTAACTGTTAGAGCATTAAAACTGCTGTACATAACAAGATATTAACATGGCTTGATTTGACTCACTTGACTTAATCCACTTTGTTCCGAGGGGGACATAAGGCAACTACAGTGGCTTTTCATCTCCCTCAGTCTTGTGCAATGCTCTTTACTTTTCCCAGGTTTTGTCAATTTTCCTCAGGTCTGATGTTAGCCCTCTGCGCCAGGTGTTTTTCGACCTTCCACACTTTTGTTTCCCTTTCTGGTTCCACTCTAGAGCTTGCTTCATGATGTTGTAGTTCACTTTCCTCAGCATAATATTATGACCTATCCAGTTCCATCTGCATGTTCTGATGTCTACTTCCACTGGTTGCTGTTTGGGCCTCTTCCATAGGTCTGCGTTGCTGATGGTATCAGGCCACCTCATCCCCAGGATGTTTCTCAGGCAACTGTTTACAAAGACCTGGACTAATTTAATGGATGATGTTGTTTCCCTCCAATTTTCAGATCCATAAAGGAGTACTGACTTTACGTTGTTATCAAATAATCTGAGTTTAGTGCTTGTTCTTAATGCTTTGCTCTTCCACACTAATCTTAATATGGCAAACGCTTGCTTTAGCCTTCCTTTTCCTTTCCTTGATGTCTTTGTCTGTGCCCCCTGATGTACTAACTACAGTTCCTAAGTAGGTGAAATCTTAGACGTCTTCTACTTCAGTGTCGCTGCTGTCTGTTTGGTTGGCGTTTGTTCTCATCACTTTAGTCTTCTGGGCATCAATGTAGAGGCCATTCCATTTCACTGTTTTGAGGCTAATGGCTTAATGTTGAGAGTCTTGCAGACGATGAGATGGAGTGCAGATGTCTTCAGCAAAGTCAAGGTCTTCTAGATGTGATGTCCATGCCTAGTGTATGCCGGTTGGGCTACTGTATGCAGTTCTGCTGACCCAGTCTATCACAAGAAGAAACAGGAATGGAGAAAACAAACAACCTTGCCCCACCCCGGTTGACACTGGGAATGGATCTGTCATGGTTCCTCCATGGATTACTTGACATGTGAATCCGTCATGTTGTTGTTGTATGATGGATATAGTTTTGTGTGGGATTCCACAGTATCCAAGGATTTTCCAAAGCACTTGATGGTCTACACTGTCAAATGCCTTTTGGAAGTCTATAAAATTTAGGTATAGTGATGTCTTCCATTCTATTGTCTAATAATCCTTAAGGTGGCTATCTGGTCAACATAGGAACACTCTTGTCTGAAGCCTGTTTGTTCATCTCTCATCCGTTTGTCCACTTGTTTCTTCATCCTCTGACTTTGCAACTGGTTTTTGTCGGACATCAATCAAATTTTGTTTCTATAAAAATCAAGTTCTTGTGGCATGGTGTTTGATAGATTCCCACCAAAAACCAGTCACAATGTCTGAAAAACTTTGGGGACCACATGTGTTACTTCAGACAACTGCAAATCTTTTTTCAATAAGAAATTAATTATTTTATGATAAACTAACCATCAATAGTGTCTTTGCAGAAATGCATTGTAAGAATCTGAGCTGTGATCTGGATGACAAAAAGCAAGAGCTGAAACAATTACAAAATGTTGAGTCACAGTTGGACAACCTTAAGATGGAGCTGGAACACGTTAATGGTCGATTAAAGGAAACCTCCCTGGAGCTTGATAAAAGTCAAGCAAAGAACAAGTCACTTATAAAGCATGAACAGGTTAGATATGTATAAATGTTAATAATGTATATTTTAACATACTATACTTACTGCAACACTCTTGCTAAACTTCAGCTTGGACATGACTGAGTATTTAGAATTTATGAATTCTAAATGACATAGTGGAACATTAGTTAATAGGCATTACTAGTTTTCCTGTTATTAATAACAATGAGCTAACTGTACATTCACAGGGGTTTCACAAACCTGTATTTCAAGTGGATAGAGATACAAACGCCTGAAAAAGAAACAAAGTTATCTAGATATTTTCGATCAGACTGAAAAGATAAATTTGTTTGGCTGGAATATAACGAAGATGAGAACCTTATGTACTGCAAGCCGTGCAGAGAGCTGTGCAGCAATCAGTCAGTTGATAAATATATACTGAGTGACAATTGCTTGGTTTCATTAACTCCCACGCGGATATAACACAAAGGCAGATGGATGTCAAATAATGAGATTCAAATTAGATTCTAATGAGATTCTTTTGTCTAACTGACCACCATGTGCGCTGAACTGAAACCTTATGAAACTCACCAATAAGAATTGTTGCGTGTTGTGATACTAATTTATATGACCTTCCAAGTCCTTTCTCTGATATGTCTAGTATGGTCCACCAAAATTCAGTAGGCCCACCAAAATTTTTCCTAGATGGACCTGGTGTCTTCCTGCTGGAAAACGTAAGCTCTAGTCCTAATTTATATGCAATATCTCTTTCTTTCAATGTAACTAAATTTCAAAACCCGAAATTTACTTTTTTTTCTCAAGTCAAAACAAACTGAAATTTATGGTTCTTTAATTAATCCTTTGTTTTCTTCCCATTCTGTAGGCGTTACAGAGCAAACATGATGCTCTATTAAGCAGACTTGATGAGTTGGACAATGAGTGTGAAGGACTCCGAGACAGACTGGAAGACACGTTAGGTGAAAAGGAAGACTTGCAGGATGAACTGGAGAACGCTGCGTTGCATAATAAGAAGTTGAATGAGGAGCTTGATCAGAAATTGGTAATATTTGATAACAGCAACATACAGTATCTTTATGACCTCAAATAACATATTAACATGTACCAAATCAATTCTAGTTGGTTGTGTATGTATACTGATGCACAGATGACACAAAATGTAGTAAGAATCAATCAAACGCATCCAGCTGAATCCATTGACAAGCCTCGTGGCTCTTTGCAGCTGATGCTTACCTCTGGTTTCTGTAGTGCAGGGATTGAGCTAAGGATTGTTCAGCAGTAATTAGTTGGGCTAGCAACCAAAATATTTTAGAAGCCCTGCAAAGAACCTAGGGGCCCCATTGTGATAGTATATGAACACAATGTTTGGGTTGGTTATTTGGTGTTGGGCCGGTTATTTGTGATTTTTTAACAATTTAAATGGCCCAGGTTCAAACTAACCAATTTTGGCCAGTTTTCCACCGTTCATTTATCACTTATTAAGCTTGTTAGAGCAGCACAGAGGAATCCCTCCTAGACGATCCATCGATCCAAATTGATCCATTGATCCAAACAATCCATCCCTCTAATGATCCATCAATCTAAATGATCCATCAAATAATCCGTCAATCTAAATGATCCATCATTCAATCTAAATGATTCATCTAAACAATCCGTCTATCTAAATGATCCATCAATCTAAATGATCCATCGATCTAAATGATCTATCAGTCTAAATGATCCATCGATGTAAATGATCCATCAATCTAACTGATCCATCAATCTAAATGATCCATCAATCAAAATGATTCATCGATCTAAGTGATTCATCGATCTAAATGATCCATCGATCTAAATGATTCATCAATCTAAATGATCCATCGATCTAATTGATCCATCAATCTAAATGATCCATCGATCTCAATGGACCATCAATCTAAATTATTCATCGATCTAATTGATCCATCAATCTAAATGATCCATCGATCTAAATGATCCATCAATCTAAATGAGCCATCGAGCTAAATGATCCATCAATTTGAATGATCCATCAATCTAATTGATCCATCAATCTAAATGATTCATCGATCTAATTGATCCCTCAATCTAAATGATCCACCGATCTCAATGAACGATCAATCGAAATGATTCATCGATCTAATTGATCCTTCAATCTAAATTATCCATCAATCTAAATGATTCATCGATCTAAATGATCCATCGATCTAAACGATCCATCTAAACAATCCATCAGTCTAAATGATCCATCGATCTAAACGATCCATCAATCTAACAGTTTATCGTTCTATATTATCCGATCTAAATGATCCATGGTTTGAGCACTATGTTGAATTTCATATGAACTGTGTGTATTCTGTTTACATGTGCTCTGTTTAAATTTTGTTACATTTTGTATTGAACAGTTCAAGACAATGATATATAATTATATAGTTTTGTGTTAATTCAAATCTTTTGGTTTTCTTACAGAAAATGCTGGAGGAAATAAGGTTTGAAAAGGAGAAACTTGAGAGCGATGTTAAACAGCTGGAGACAAATGTCTACACTCTCGAAGAAGAATTGAGAGATGCAGAAGACAAGTTACATCTTGTTATTGAAAGTCCTTCCGTTAATTCTGATGTCAAACACAGAGCTGAGGGAGATCTCAAGATAAATGGCGGAGAGGGAGTGAACCGTGATGTTGCTCAAGACATGGAGAAGAAAGTAATGGCAAATAACATTCGTATTAAGACTCTGGAGCAGCAGAATGAAATGTTACGAAAATCCATCGCTCTTCTGGCCGAAACACAAAACAAGGCATCAAAGAAAGGGGTAATGCTCTTACTAATTTGCCTTTAATATCTGTCAGAGTTCAAGCAGTCGTTAGAAACAGCCATTTTAAAATAACAGAAATCCCATATCAGGAATCGCGGAGTTAGTTTTAGATTGGGGGGAGGGGGGAGCACTATCCCGAGCGCTTCAGGCTCGAGTTTTGTAGGGTTGTCTGGAGGCATGCTTCTACTTTTGAAACTTTTTAATTTAGCTTCAAGAGTTGCTAGAAATGATTTAAAATCGGTAATCGTAAGAAATGGTTGTGAGTTTGTAAGAATAAATGTGTTAAACATTAGTAGCTTGAATTTTTCATGTCAATTTTTATAAGAACTTTTTAAGGACAAATGCGGCAAAATTATTGGTTAGGGCAACACGTGCCCGAGGCTCCCCAGCTTTGCGGTCCCTGCATATGTGTTAAGTATGTATCATGCAAAGTCAATAGAAGGTTTTGAAATGCAGCTTACAAAGTATTACAAAACAACCGTCACGTTTTAAATAATGATCTGAGCTGTTGTTGGAAGTTCTTTCTTTAGAGACGAATCTTTGCGGACGTTGTAGATTTTTAATGTCTTTACCTCTCAAGTGGAGAAAGCTAAGAAAATTTGAGAAAATTTGTTAAAGAAAGCAAGGGACACAAAATATTTAGCTTCTGTACATGGAAAACCGTTTACATTCTTTTTAATATGTCAAGTTTTTATCACTTTAGTCGTTACAAATAGATAGCTTTACCATTTTCCTGCTGAAATATTTATTTATAGAGGTTTATTTGTTGTTGAGTTTTAAATGGTCCGAATGTTACCAAACTTGCAAATATTGTCAGCTTCTGAATTTAGTGATACAATAGACATTTTTTGAATCTAGATGCTGAAGATAAACTAAATAAATGGTCACGTTATGGAATTTCAACCAACGGTTCAAAAGTTGAGACATTCAAGGCTATCTGAAACTGGGTTTCACAGGAAAAGGGTTAACATAGCAAGCTAATATTTATGTTTGCGTGATTTACCAGCCGGGACATGTATGTGCTAATGACAAAATATCTGCATAAAATCCTTGAGAAATACTAGTTGCATACTGTTTGAATTCCTCATGGTCTATCGTGGTTTGGTCTAGGTACCAGAACCTGTGTCGCTGTGGAGGAACCCTACCAGTGAGAATGAGGAAGATCAAGAACCTTGTAGAATTAGGTTTGTTTCATAGAGCTCATTTTAGTTCTGGTACTTTTACAGTAACAAAAAGGGGTCATCGTAATATTGTTTCAATACCTTTAACCCAACCTCCATGCACCCCCTCCCCACCCCTCCCCCTTCCTTTTACTTCCGCTATTGTCTTTATGCTTACCACACAGAAGGGGAAGGCTTGACTTTTTCTTAAGCTTTCTACATTCTGATTGGGCATCCAATTGACATCATAGCGGCCATGTTGGTGCCCTTGAACAAAAGAATTTTGATGATTTCTTTT
>JAODFW020965689.1:0-10581 GCA_027575235.2 Palythoa mutuki
TCCGTGACGCGAATAAATAACATTCCAAAATAACTACAATTGTGACGTCACAAAATCTAAATCCGAAGAATTACGAAACCGTGCCGACGCTCAACGACGCCACCCGAGCACTTGCGCAAGATTTGATTCCAATTTTCTCGTTAATGGAAACTGAGAATACCAAAAATCTCTGGCAAATAACAATTATAATTATTTTCAACTAATTTATCAAGAAAAAAAAATTCGTTGCATTTCACCTTTAAGATTACAAGTTATAATATGTAGAGAGTTATATCTATAACTTTGTGTCAAGGTCTTCTTCAAAATATGCAAAACGTTGTATATATAGCTGGCAGTGTAGTTTGAAGATTAGAATTGTTGAAAACATGCAGGGTTAGTAGAAGTGTTTATCTTCAAAATAGATAATAGAATATACTGAGTTCGCAGTTTTTCGACGTTTTAAAATTCCATGACATTTCATGACTTTTTCCATAATTATCCACAATCTTAGCCTGTTCATTTCTTTGCCAAAATTCATCAAAGGTAATTTCATTTATTCTTTTCATGGCACAACGACTAAAGAAAGCTGCTATTTTGAGACATTTGTGCAATTATACAAGCTCTTTTGTTTCCATATTGTTTTTGACCAATCCTAACTGACCCAATTTTACCCGATTTTTGTGACATTAATCAAAATTCCATATTCGAAGCTTTGAAAATATAATTTTAACATTAAACGATTTTCTAGGTTTTCCATAACTTGTACAAACCTTGGAGCATATCTTTCTATTTCATTATGATCTTCAATGGGCCAATAAAATTTAAGATTTATAGCTGATAGAAGTAATATACAAAAGATGTTTCATCCAAAATGAAAACAGTTTTTGTACAGCTTATTTTCCTGTTTCTCTGCCACATCCCAGAAGAGTTACACTTACAATTATGCTGTGCACGGCTGCTAACTCACAGGTTAACTTCATTTAATGGTAGATACAAGGGGTAAGGCTCCTACCCGGCAGGTGGCCACAGTGTCCGAAGTCTAAAGAGCTAGTTTAAAAATGTTTATTTGGTCCAGGGTCTACAGTCCGGGAAATGAGCTAATACTTTTTGAGCAGTAGGCGGCCGGGCTTGCGACCAAAATATTTCGGGAGCCCAGCAAACTGTAGACTGGCCCGATGGGGTTACATGATGAAAACCAATGCGGATTTTCCACATTTTTGCATTTTTGCAAGAAGCAAGTCGTTATCTTGAGCAACGTCGAATAAAAAAATGAAATAAGTTTCAATGGACTTGGTTGGACACCTTATTCCAAACAACCACAGTACCCTAGACAAAAATTTTGATTAAATGAAAGCAGAATTTATTTATCTCGAGTAGCCAAAATGTTTTAAAACGAGAAATTAAATACAAAAGTGTTAAAAAGTAATTACCGAGTCAATTTCATGCGGAGATAAAAAATGAAAATCTTGTGGTTTAAATAAGTTTATGGTAGATGTGTAGCAAAATTTCCTTTTACTCTCTTTGTCTCGCACATATGTATTATGCATAAATAATATAGATTTCCTTTATTTGTGAACTCGTTTTGTTTTAATGGTACTGTATTTCTATTAGATTATCATGATAATTTTCTATTTAAAGTTTCGGTATTGTATTTTGGCCATTATATTTGATCTTTTAACTAAAAGTGCTCATTTGAACGTATGACAACACCAATTTTGTTTTCATGGAGTAGAAAATGTTACAGAAATTTAAGGATTGAATCTCCATGAGTTCGATCTTGAATATAACCGCAATTTATGACTGCTTATAGTTACTAGAATGATGAAAAAACACCAATGGAGTTTGCTTGCCTTGATATACGACACTCGCCTTTAGAAAGAATATACTGTCCAGAGCGTGCTGCTCAGATAGTTTTTGTAGATCATTTTTCACTTTTCCTACTACAAAAATACTTGAAAGCGCTAATACAAAGTGAATTACAACTTAGTAACTTTGAGGCTTTCGCGCTAGCACAGTGATGCACAGAAATTACAAATAAATTTTGACCTCTAGTTTTTAACAATGCTCTCCCGGCATACCTGTCAGCAGAACTGGAGAGACTTCAGAAACGCGTAATACGTATTGTTTTTTCTTTTATGCCTTATAAAGCAGCACTTGCGACTGTCGGCCAACCTAGCATGTATGAGCGCAGGGAAACCACTAAAGCAAAGCTCTTTAATGATGTTATCTCAAACCCCGACCGTAAACTGCACAACTTTCTACCAACCAAAAATCAGTCCAATACTTCTTAAGAAATAACAGAAAATACCACCTTCCCAGAGCCAAAACAAATATGTAAATATCTAAATGTATACAGCTTTTATATAGTTTTTTCCCTAGTTTTTAGCCCGATTATTATAGAAGGATCAAGACTAGAATGAAATCAAATTAGTTTCCCTTTAATTTGCTCGACTTCGGATGAGCACATTTTTAATTTTCTTGCTGTCGTTCAATATTCTATTTTTGGTGCAACAACAAAAAATAAAGAGAAATAAGCTTTCAAACGTAATTACTGAATCCGTGAGAAGATCAAACAAATCTCCTCCGCAGCTATGGTATGAATTGAATGTTGAAAACTTTGAAGTACACAGACAACTAGAGGTGCTAAGATGCATGTAGAGAGTGAGATTCGTACCAGCTTACTGTATCAGAACGGCCTTGTTAACAAACGTTTTCAATGTTTTTTTTTCTGTTTTTTTTTTTCACAATAAGCTTATTCGTTATTATCATAGCAGGGGTAAAATCGCTGGCAACAGATACTTTCGGTCCGAAGGGCTCAGAGAGCTTCATTGTGTCCGCGCCTTGTTTTGGTTACCGACAAAGGAATGAAGCAGTTCGTATACACTTGAGGAAATGAAAACTAAATTCTACAGTAACCAAGGAATCTCAATGTCAAAAACACAAAGTGAACCTCTAAACAAATGTTTGCTCATCAAATTTTTGTTTATCAACCCGCCTGGTCCTGTAGAGATACAATAAAAATATTTTAGCTTGCAACGTTTCACTGAAACAAAAGTGAGTGATTTTGATAAGAGCAAGTCGCTGTGAGAATTTTCTGTTCAATTCTGTTTGTCTGTTAGCAAAAAATTTCTATAACTTGTTCCAGAAATTACCGAATTCAGTTCGAAATGCAAAAATAAAAGCTGAAAACAAAAATATAAATACAAGACTGCAAAAATAAAAGGGAAATAGTTAAAAAAAAAGCTGTAACAAGAAAATAAAACCAACATTTCAAAAATAACAGTCAAACGTCAGCGGATCTTGTGTCGTACATCGTATCGCCACGGAGAATTTTCACGTACAGCCTCGCCAAAAGCAAACTTTGTCACAAAGCTATTTTTTGGCAATGTTTATTTCTCAAGGGACCTCAGCCAAATGAAAATACAAAAATTTAAAAAGAAAGAAAGAAAAAACACCACAAATTCACACACACTTGAAGAAAGATTTCTCACTCACCGGTCGGGCAAATATGTTTTATTTAATTTTACCCGCCCGAGCCAATATCTCAGTAGTCGCCGTTGGCAATCAGGCGAGTGCTATCTCCATCCTTGATGGAACATTCTTAAATTGCATTGGCTAAAAGAACTGTTGCAGCTATCACGTGGTGGAAAGTTTCGGTATTGATTTAAGGTGGATCTAGAACGCTGTCTCGTATTAAACCAAAAAAAAAAATTTTCCGTGTGTTAAGACGTAAACTTAAAATGGCTTCAGGTTTTAGGGGCAAAGATAATCACCTAGAACTGTTCTAGTAATTACATGTAAGAAAGATTTGTTTTTGAGTTAAGCTGGCACGTATTCATCCGAGAACAAAATACGTTTCCGCCTGTTTTGTAAACTTAAAATGGCTTCTGGTTTGATGGACAATGATTATCTTGGAGAACTGGAGTACTGGTTCAAGAAGTGGATTACTAAAGGAGGAAACAGAAAAATATCTCTGCTCTTGACGGGAAAAACAGGAGTAGGGAAGTCAAGGCTGGTTAATAGCCTCATTGGCAGCAAAGTAGCGAAGGAAGGGCGAAAGAAAGATCCGTGTACAAAGACGGTTAACTCCTACCAAACTATTGTGGCAGGAGTCGAACTAACAGCTTGGGACTCTCCAGGCCTTCAAGATGGAACAGAGTTTGAGTCTGAGTACATACGAGATATGTCCTCTAGAATTAAGGAAGTTGATCTGCTCATTTACTGTCTCAAAATGGATGATACTCGTCTTAGAGATGAAGATAGATCTGAAAGCAATGAGAATTTTGACCGAAGTGTTTGGCAAGGAACTGTGGGAAAATGCTGTGATCGCTTTGACCTTTGCCAATAAAGTGGGAGATCCGGACTGCGCTTATGGCAACTCGCCAGAAGCTTTGAAACAGTATTTTATCGAAGAACTTTGCGAGTGGGAGAAAGCCCTTCGAAAGAATCTTCCTTTAAAAGCGGGAATTAATGTTTTCATCGTTGATAAAATACCAAAAATTCCGACTGGCGATATGAAGAAACTTACCTTGCCCGACAGAGAAAACTGGCTGACGGAATTCTGGGTTCAATGTTACGAGAAGATGAAAATGGGTTGTCGAGTAAATCTGCTGAATATAAACTGGAAAAGAATAAATTGTCTGAGGAAGAATAAATTGTCTGAGGAAAGATACGATACCTATGATGAGTGGGCGCCAAGAGCGTACTCTCCGCCTCAGTCCAGGGACATGGACTTCGAAGAGGACATACCGCAAAGGTTCCGTTCACTTCAGGTTAGTTCAGGTCGTACTCAGGGTCGACAAAGATTGTATAGCCCGCCCTGCTCTATCGAAAGATACGAGACCTACGATCAGAGCACGCCAAGAAGGTATTCTCCACATCAGCCGAGGAATAAAAGTTCAGGGTACCCAACAAAGAGTTCACTTGAAAGATATTTACCGCCGCCTTCCTACACTGTAAACAACTACTATACAAAAATAGTTGCTTCTGAGAGTGCAGCACCAGTGTTTGTAGGCAACCGAAGTGAAACCTTCTCCTATAGCGCAGATGGAAAAAGAGGCAGTTCAAAATCTTATCCTACCAAACCAACGAAATCCAAAGTTTCTGCCACCTCAAGCGGAACCTCCTTTGGCGCTAGAGGGAGTGGTAACATTTCAGCATCTCCTTATAAAAATACCCTTCCATCGACAGCGTCAGCTGATAGCTCCACTAAACAAGGCAGTGGTGGAGGTGCATCAACTTCAAGCTACCTTGACCTCGATTTCAATACTGATCAAAAAAAGAGGGTTGAAAAGTCGACGTGGGAGTCCTTCAAGGACTGGGTTGCAGATAAGTGGGAAGGAATTAAATCCGTCGGTAAAGCAGTAGTTAAAGGTGCCGTGTCGTTGCTGGGCTGGATTTTTGGTAAATGTAAAAAAATTACACATTCGAGAACATTTTCACACAACCGTATGTCTAGAGTTGCTGTATAATCCTACAACAAACGGTTAGTTAGTGAAATTTAACCTTGTTTAGATAAGACTGCTACAATGTTTGGAACATTTTTTCGACAAGTTGTTTATGAGTGCTAATTGAACAATAAATGGTATAACTGAGGCTTACGAGAAGTTAAATTGTAATTATCATCTCACTTACAGACTTTCAGTTACATTCTACTTCAAAATGTACGATAGGTTGTGACATAGCAAGGAACTTTTGGTTAAGTGCAATGGGAAGCAATGTTTTTAGATTTGTAATGAATATACAGGATTTTATAGAAGTCAGTTATCTCCAAAAGAGTACACCTTTCAACGTATTTAGACGATCCATAATCCATTCAAATGTACTTTTACTAAAAAGAGTTACAGTTTATAAACCCGTTACTGTATTTAGTTAATTTGCTTTAGAATCCAGAGATTTTTAGTATAGTTTTTGTATCAGGCGATTCACCTATGAGTTGAGGTTCACGTGTTTGTAACTCGAACTGACAAAACTCAAAAGAAGTCTCAGATTTCTTTTCATTCGCCTCAATTACCAAAACGCAGATTATATAACTGACGCAGATATTTTCAACAAAAACTGGGCGCACTAAACTTAATTTAAAATCTTCTGTCGTAAAATGACAGATCGTACACAATATTGTAAACAGTAACTGCACCCTCGCTGTTTCCTTCCCCCTATTCTCCCTCTTTTTTGTAACTCAGTGTATTTGTGTAAAATCAATATTTCAATCAATAAAATATAAAAAAAGTATTGTTTATTTTATTTAGCGATCAGTTGGTGACACCGATTCTTGGACAAAAAAGGGGTTGAAATTGATCTAAGATAAAATGTAAAAGTTACTAAAAACGTTTGAAGATGCATCTAAAGTTTATTAAAAATATACTAGATTTTCAATCAATGACTGTGAACGCATATAGTTAAGTATTTTTCTTGACGAAAGCTTTGCACACCCGAGGGAATCTTACTTCTCGTTGATTGATATTTTGTCCGCTTCAAAATGCCATAATTCTAAGAATTGGCGTTGCCTCAAATTGTTTACACCCTTTTCTTTGATTTCCACATAGTTCGATGGATGTCGTGAGGTGTCGTTTCCGCGTGTTGTTTTATTGCTGAAAAGTCTAACGCATCATGGGAGTACTTTCTATAAATACATTCAAAGTCTTCAACAAACTGTTTCATTGAAATGAATTTTGTAATGTCCATAATTTAAATATTTGCACTTCTCATTTACCTTGGGCGAGCTCGATATTGGCAACATGCAAAACCTAACAAAACGAATCAGTCCACGAGGCTTTCTTAGTATAGGTATGTGCACAAACTACAGCCAGTTTGGAACAAACGAACTAGCATTAAGTTGATTCCCAAAGGTGTTAAAGGTTTTGACCAAACTATCGAATTTTTCCACGACGTGTCATGACACAGAGAAACGTCATGACAGCAAATCCCCCACCCTATACCCCTTGTTCAATTCTTGTCTCAAAGGAATTGGACTGGGGCTGTACTAAATCTTGCCCGCAGAGTATCTAAAGCAGCATCACTGTCATCTTTAGTCTCCTGTGGTAGGTGACTAAAATATGTGCTTGCTATTAAAGCCATCTAAGTAAAACACAAGTGCTCTTGCTTTACGGTCCATGTCTTGGCAGTTGTTGTATTGTGTTAAGTCATTAAATTTTGTTATCCAATCTTCTACGTCTTTGAAAAGTTATATACAAGTTTTTTGGGAAGTAAAGCTGGCAAGTTCTATGAGATTTATTAAGACAAGAATTGCTTCTATGTTTTGTCTGATGATATATTGCTGGAAATTTGCCACGAGTTCTTGGAAATTAATTCTAGTGACAATTGTAGGAGAAGATGTTCGTTTTGCAGTCGATGGAAAATATAATTTTAAGCTACTAGGCATTGAATACGTATGTCATTTCTCTTCCAGAGTTTCGGCGATCTTGAAATTCCCGGAAGAAATCTACATTGCTATTAATGTATGTTTTCTAAGAACCAAGAAATAGCAAATCCTTCAAATTGAACGATTATTTGAATTTCTCAGTGGCAAGACCCGCGCCACGCATTCAGATTACAACAAGAAGAGACGGTCCATTCTCGCTCTATCGAAAAAAGCCAACTAGCGAATTTTATTATATCAAAACCATAATTGGAATCTGCATGCATGAGTTTGATCCAGAGTATAACCGCATTTTATGACTGCTTACTAGAATGACTATTTTTGACGGAAAACACAATGATTTAGGGAAGCCTCACATATCGATTTTGTCTCTTCGTTAGCTGCTATCAAGATCGTCAGTAAACACAAAGTAGTCCGTGCACAAAATCTCCTGTCTGATCCCAGACTAGTATGTAAATAACATAAATTTTGTGGAAAACAGAAGGAACTGACCAATAAATTCAAGGCGAAATCTATTTAATATATCCCTCTCCAAAATGTTTCCAAAACGTCCAAAATGTTTTAACAAAAATATCGAATTTTTCCATGACATGTCACAGAGAAACATTACAGCTGCCAACGTCCCCCCCCCCTTCCCCACCCCCAAACGTAAAATTGACGTTTCTTGTGGGCAAAATCGATATGTGAGGCATGTAAGGGAAGCGGGCACCCCTGTAGTTTCCCAAGCAAGCAGGCACACCTGGGCTATAAAATTTTCCCTAAATAATAGTGATTAGCTATGAATGTATCTTTGAACCAAACGGTCGTTGTATCAGCATCGAGGCTAATAATTTTAAAATCAACACGACGACTCTTAACCTTGGCGGTTTATTTACAAACATGCTTCAGCGTACCTTCGCTATCATCAGTGTAAATGCACAAAATTGGAAGTGGTTTAAATAGCTTATCAGCACGTGCAAATGTATATTATAAGGAAAAACAAGAACTATAAATTTCTTTGTCCTTATAGTTCCTGTTTTCCTTATAACATACATTTGCACGTGCTGATAAGATCTCTAAACCACTTCCAATTTTGTGCATTTACACTGATGATAGCGAAGGTACGCTGAAACATGTTACTTTGTAAATAAACCGCCAAGGTTAAGAGTCGTCTTTTTGATTTTAGAATCTATCTTTAAAGTTTCGTTCTTGATGCTTTCTTATCCCTTCTTATTTTTGATACCAATTTAATATTATTGTTATATATTGAAAATGTTGCTAAAACTTTGCAGGAAAAAAACAGTCCAAAATGGACACAATCGAAGAATGAGTTGCTTTGCAATATTTCTGTATCACGTTATTATATGACTTCTTAACTTAGTAAAGACGGGCTGCAAAACCAAAAGTGGTTGGCCTATGCAACAATATTGATTATTGTTGCAGGGTCATTAGATGTTTTGGAAAATCATCATCTTTCCTTCCAGCTCCCTCCTGGATGACGTTCATGACAGCTCCCTAAGGGTTTTTTAAGCACCCTTGAAAATATGGAGTTTTCAAGAAGTCTAAGAAGTAGCAGGAACCCTGATTATAAATACATTTGTAGGTTGACTTGCTTTTGTTTAGCATGTTTTTACACGATTATTTACAGTGCAGCTTACATAGCTTAGCCTCAGATTTTATATAACTCTTGTATTAGACAGCAACAAGTGTGTAGTTGCTGAGTTATATTTCCGTTGTTTTGTCATTTGCATTTAGTGTGTTTATGAGATGTCTTAGGCCCCGTCCACACTGACCCGGAAACTTTTGTATCCGGAAACTTTTCTTTCTGGATACAGCTATCGTCCACACTAACACAGCGAATTCGGAGACGTATCCTGAAACTTTTGAATCCGCTCTCCTGAGAGGAAATTTTTGAATCCTTAAATGTTGTTCCTCTAGTGTGGATTAGTGTGGACGGTGTATCCGAAAACTTTCGAATCCCATGACGTCAAAATTTGGCGCCAAACCCAATCTCCCGCGTACATTAAAAAAAAAAAATCAATGTTATAGTGGGGTGTTATTTACAGCTTGACGCTTACATCATTCACATTAATTTTAGGTGCGTTATTCCCATACTTTGCTTTACAATGTGATTACGTTTTGCTTTGACAAGCATGTCTTTGAGGGACTGTACTCGTTTGTACGAAATATTTATATATTACGTTTCCTTGGGAAGATCTTATATCTAATATTTATATTACCCGTTCTTTGACAGTATGTCTCTGACGTCCGGCATTGCCGGAATAAATTAGATTACGAACGGCGATGTTTTTTCTCTTCGATTTTTGGTTTCTGTACTGGGCTCTAAAGTGAATCCGGATACACCCGGATTAGTGTGGACCGTCGAATTCGATATGAAACATGTTAGTGTGGACGCGGAAACTTTCGTATACGGAAAGAAAAGTTTCCAGATACAAAAGTTTTCGGGTTAGTGTGGACGGGGCCTTAGTACAGAATGTTTTGATTCATTACATGAAGTGTACAAATTGGTGTGTAAACTGCCAAACCAGTTTTCTAAAATAGTCGTTGTGTTGAGTCGCATTTTTATTTTATTTGAGTTTATTTGATTTTCTTTTCCTTTCGAACATTTTCTCCTGGTTCGCCCAGCCACATATTAATTTTAAAATAAACGTCATCTTGCAAAATCTTCACATGCTAATCTTTCAAAGCCATACTGACGATAATCCTTTCTGGAAAACTTTGTGATGTTTCCACACATGTGTATAATCATCAAACCCTTAATTAATATCCTGCTGAATGCAATCTCACATCAACTAAAAATGTCCTTGTAACTTTTGAACCAGTGCTTGATCCCTATTAAGTAACCATTCATCTTCTTTGTCTTAACAAGTTGATTCTGAAAGTCTTCATCATTTCAACAAATTTTGAAGTTGTTAATTAGAAGTTACTGTGCTCAGTGAGTGGATTGTCAGGATTCACAAGCATGAGTTCACTAACGATGAACAAAATTTTCAATATGGCACGAGGCTCTGCTGAGTGTGGTATGCAAAATTTCGAGTTCAATGTTAGTGAACAACTGCAGACCTTAGCTTATCATTCAATAGACGATTTTCGATATATTTTGGCGCGCGGTACTGGTAACACGAAACTGAGGGTCAGAGCTCAAGAGGAAAACCGCGGGAAAATTGCAGGCACGCGCGCCCCAAACTATCGGCTCCAACGTAAACATTTGCGTGCGCGCCTGC
>JAODFW020965777.1:0-10580 GCA_027575235.2 Palythoa mutuki
TCTTCTTCTTCTTCTTCTTCTTCTTCTTCTTCTTCTTCTTCTTCTTCTTCTTCTTCTTCTTCTTCTTCTTCTCCTTCTTTTTCTTCAGTCGTCTTCTTTTTCTTCTAAGCTGAGAGTGAGGCTGGCGAGGCCGCAGATCATAGAAACGTGCACGAGAAGGCGAAAGCGATTGAGATTGAGCGGAACAAAGAAAAACGTGTTATGCGTGCTCGTGCTAACAAAACAAAATTTCATTTTTAAGCTTTAAGGTAAATCTCATTTGTAGAAAGTAGGGAACCCAGTGAACGCTTTTCTAAGCCGTCTTGTTATTTTGTATTCCTTTTTTTCCTTTTTCTCCGGGAGCAACATGTTCTGTTATTTTCTGTTTGATAGGGAGAGTTGACTGTATTTTGTTCTCGTTGGTACTTAGCGAGAGTTACACCACTAGTTATAGTTTTTTTAAAAATGTCTCGTTCAAAAATCAAAGAGAACAATTGTTTTTATTTCAGGTGCAGTTGATTGCAGTATTCTTCCGGATGGCCTCTATCGCCATCCTGCCGATCAGTCCAAATTTATCCAGTGTTCGCACGGCAACTCACACACATTCCGTTGCCCCGACGGTCTGATCTTCAATTGGGTGAAAAAACAATGCGACTGGCCAGCGGAATATACACTCCAACCACAAACACCCCGCTCTCGTCCCCCTCAAACAACAAAGATTCTGTCCACCATAATTCCTTCTACGAGACCAACTCGCCGTCCACCTTTGACAGGTAATTAATTGTTTTTGTCCTTTTGACACCATCTATCTTAATCTATTTTCCATTTTCAGAGATTTAGAGTTTGTTTATTACATTGATTTTGTAAATATCTAATGTGGTTGTATATGTGTCCTTGTGCAGATATAATTTGTCCATATTTATTTCTGTTTGTGTTGGTGTATCTGTCGCAGATTTGTGTGATGGGTATTTGGTGTGGCGTGCATAACTGTAGTTGTCATTGTCATTGTCGCCACCGTTATCCCTCTCATTGTATCTGTCAATGTCGCTGTCGCTACCACGATCACTGTTGCTGTCGCTAAACATTACTGTCACTTGTTGTTGCTACACAACCGTTGTGCCGTAACACAGTCACAGTCACAGCTTCAGCCTCAGCCATATCTACTTCTGTTTCCATCTTTGTTTTTAACATAGTGTCATTAATATTACTTCGTCAGGACCCCATGAGTAGAAGCTTCTATCCCCCATACCAGCCCTTTGAGTCAACCTTTGCGCGCATCTCTTTTTATTCTTAGAATGGCGCGGTTGGTATAAATTTGAGCGCACTGTTCCTAATGCCCAATCAGGATGCATTTGTGTGAAACACGTGTGAAATATATGTGAAACATGTGTGAAACTTTTCACACAGGTGAAAAATGTGCGAAATTTTAAATTGAATTGAGCCTCATTCTGAAAACGTAATTCTAAAAATAGAACAAGACGCGCAAAGCGGTTGACTTAAGCAGACGGTGCATATGAAGACTCTTATTCATGGGCTTCCTCTTTATAGTAGCATCAATTTAGACATTTTTGAAAAAAAAATTGGTGATTGAAATACAACCAAATTTATTTTAGGTCAGCTGAATTGCAGAGTTCTTCCTGATGGTGACTACCCCCATCCATCAGACCCAACAAAGTTCATCAAATGTTCACACAGCATTGAATACACTTTTAGCTGCCCAAAAGGCTTGGTCTTTAACTCGTTAAAAAGACTGTGTGACTGGCCAGCGGTATCCTTCACCTCTTCGCCGTCGGTAGAACAACCACGAACTACGCAATCAGTTGTCACTCTGTCTTCTACATTCACTGTTCCGGCAGAAGACTTTTGTAAGGGAATGCTTACGGGAAACCACGCTCATCCTAAATACTGCACAAAGTTTATCGCCTGCTCAAATGGCAATGCGCATGTGCTGAGCTGCCCTCCTGGTCTAAAGTTTAGTAAGAGTAGTAAACAATGCGACTGGCCGAGAAATGTAAAGTGCTAGAACTAATTGGTAATGCGCATGTGCTGAACTGCCCACCTGGACTTGTACATAAACAAGCGCAGCTAAAGATGCAACTGGTCGATATATGTGAAGTGCTACAACAACATAATAATAATAATGCGCATGTGCTGAACTACCCTCATGGACCAAAATTTGACAAGGGTTTAGCAAAAGATGCGACTGGCCAAGAAATGTGAAGTGTTACAACTAAATGTTAAGTAATTTTGGAAATGAACCATAATGTAATAATCTTAAGGTGGCGAGGCTTCCGTCTTCTTAGCTACGTTTTCGTTTCGTTCACTTTCAGAAATTAGTTGAACTCGAACTTTGCGAATAGCAGAAGCTACAAAGTAAATCTTAAAGTAACGATCCGAGTAAGAACTAGGCAGGCCAACGGCAATATAATGCAATGTCAAACCGTTAATCTCATTGGCTAAGTTTTGGAAATCGACCACAAGAAAGCTAATTTTTTTCTACCTAGTTCTCTCATTCATTCTATTTGAGTTGAAACATTTTTGTTTTTAAATTTTTAAAAAAAAAACTCCATGTGGGGAACATCGAAAATCAAAAGGTTTTCTTGGCTTTTGTTTTGGAGTCTTATGACTGGATAAATTCCTATAGCACAAAAGAAACATTGCTTTAAAATAAAGTTTCATTGCATTTTACTATGAAACCATATTGTACATATGCATTTTCAGTATGAAAATCTAAACATTCTGGTGTGGGAAAAGCGAAATGCCGTAGAACAATGGGAGGTACCCTAGTTCTTACTCGGACTATTACTTAATTTCATATGGTTTGATCATGTTCTTAACTATATAGGTTAGTAGTATAGAGTGAGCAGAATTAGCCGTATTTTTGCGTCGAATCTTCTTAACGTGCGGTAAGAATTGATTATCTTAGGATGACGTCATACGTCATAAATTATTTCTTTTGTATTCTAACTTATGAGTTAAAAGGGCGCACGCATAAATTATGACATCATCCCTAAAATATGTACCATGTCATCTCTCAGGAATAAAAATAAGGATTCTTTTGTTTTGGAATGGCTTACCCAAACTTGCCCGATTATTCTTTTGTTTTAATGGTTGCACCATCACGCGTAATGTTTCTAGTTTTAATTCAAGTCAAGCACTATCAATCTAGTACAGCCAAGCGTTGTTTACATTTCCCAATTCGAAAACTATAGAAATTATAAACAACTTTCGAGAAGCGTAAAGCAAGTTATAAAACTTAAATCCAAATCCAAGCAAGAAGTAAAAACGAATTTGTAAAGAAACAATTATTACGTTAATTCTCTATTGTTTTGCTTTCAAGAGCGGTTCGCAAGAGTTTGAATTTTAATGAATTTTTAACGGTTGGGTGATCTTTGAATGTTTGTAGTAATTCTCCTCACTCTATACTACTGATACAGTTAAGAAAAGGCTGATAAAAATTATTAATCAATAGTTATTAAAAAAGCTTAAGTTTAATTTAATATAGACCTGCTAGTCCTCGCTGTAATTCTACATCATCACCAACACCAACACCAATATCATCATCATAAACATCATCACCAACACCACCGCCACCATCATCATCATTAACACCATCACCACCACCATCATCAACATCAATATCATCACCACCACTATCATCATCATCATCATCATCACCACCACTATCATCATCATCACCACGTACGGTATTATGTCAGTGTTCACAACACCAGCCGCGTAATGATGTCCTGAGAACTTCCAAGATCGCGGCATCCAAGCCAGCTATTAATAGCTGCTTTCAAGAATTACTCCTCAGCTGTGGTGCAAGATACGGCAAAGAAACTTTTCACACAATTTAAACCTTTGAGCCCCAAGCACGACAAATGATGTGTTGTTAATTTCTCCCAACTGAGCTCCATACTTCCTATATATGCAGTTTGGGAGAATTTGGCATTTCAACTTCCACAGCTTATTTCACTGGATCAATTCCTTGCTTCTAATTATCAGTTCTATTGTGTTTTTTTTAGTTTAGTAAGGAGATGTTGGAGGTTGATAATTTGCCTGGGGCTGTAAGGGTTAAGTGTACTGTGAACATTAATAAAAGAATATGTTGTAAACAAATAGAGTTTTCCTTTAGGAAGAAAATAATGCTCAACACACAAGAAACTTACCTTGTACTAAGGTAGCCTCGGTTATGGCAGTTGTTCCGTTTTTATGGCTGTTAGGTGTCACAGATGTCGCCGAGCCCCCACCAGAAGCGTAAGTACCACTGACAAAGTTCAATCTTATTATGGGAAAAAAATGATATATTTTAATGTTTAACCCTCGCACCCCCCTCGAGTTGAGGGGGGATGCAGTGGTTCGAATTGACTCCTCTTTACGGTAATGACATTGTCCTCATTAAATAAAGTATATTATTTTTAAATCTTAATTCAATCGTAATTATAAGAGGAATATTCTTTAGATATCGGTTAGTGAGTTCGGATTTCGGTCTCGCATACCACTCTGTCTCTGCTTGAAGCTAACCTGCGATGGACAAGTTTCCCGTCCAGAGAAGTCAATAGGGACTTTAAAAAACAACGACAGCAACGCCAACGACGACGGTTTATAAAAAATATTCTTCTGTGTTGCTTTTTATTTTTTTCTGCACCTCATTAGGATTTCGTTTTCTCCGCCTTCAGCTTTGTGAAGAGAAAAAATGTAAAAGTTTCTCCTTGAAGGTAAACAAATGCTGAGAATATTTTTGATATCACGTCCTCGTCGTCCCCAGAACTCCAAAAAACGTCTTTTCACGTGCTGTTTCTAGCGACAACGCCGTGCAGTTGCTCAGCTCGATGCATTCCGACGTGGAGCTATTGTGTTTACTATTGTTCTTTGCCGTCGTCGTCGGCGTTGCAGTCCTCATTTCTTAAACTCCTTAATGAATATTCCATTAATCCGCTCAATACGAACCGAGTAAATATTTTTAAGTAAATGTTTCCTACCCACTAAAGCTGAAGGTAACACTGACATCTCTGGCATCGTCATACGAGTTGTTGTTATGAGTTACTTCCCAAGTCAACTGAAGCACGTCGCCAATAAAGTATCGCTTGGTTTTGGTGTCGTTCAAGGTGGTAAAGACACCGACAAGAGTTGGATCATCCTGAAACAAATACGAAATTCATTTTGATATATTTTTTTTAGAATAAAAACATAAACAAGGATTGTTAAATTGATTTTGACGTAGTTAGTGCAACATTACAGTTTTAGTGAAACTTAATGCTCTGACAAAAATGGAACTGTTAAGTCCGTAACTTTTGTTTCCTCATTTGTTTTTCCATGTAAATTTTGTTCTCTTTGTTTTGCTTGTACGTACGTTTAACTAAAGGTTGGCTTTCATATAACCGTAACGAACCGCCAGCAGTTCCGGGATGTGCGGTTGGTATGTCGCCGGTGGATCCCAAACAGTACTAGGTCAATGATTTGGTTATCATGCTCCATATTCATTTGGCCTTTATCCAAAAGTATTTTGGTACACATCGCCAAGTTTGATAAAAGGTCACTATTTTTGCCTTTTATCAAACGCAGCGACGTTCATGAAAATATTTTTGAATAAAGGCCAAGCTAGTGGATATGGAGCATGATAACCAAGTTATTTCTGTGTGCGAGCTTGGCTCATTTAGTAAGATCTTTGACTGCCAAGTGCGAGGCTCCGGGTTCCATCCCCGGCCTTGCCGAGGGTTGAACATTTGTATGGCCTCCTTTCGCCGAACCTTCTGTAAACAGGGACGTTAAACTGTTGGTCTAGTCTCCTAATCTCTCAACTTTCAATCGGGGGACTTAAAAGAACCCACACACTTGTCGAGAAGAGTGGGGTTATGGCCCGGTGTTGTGGTCTGTCTTTGGTCGAAGTCGGCATTTATCCTTAGATAATATTTTAACTGTATGATGCAGTCCTGTCCTAAAGTCACCCAACATTATTGTAAAACCCTAGTAATTCAGCTACTGGCTGCGATATGGGTTAGAAGTCGACCAACCGACGTTTACGTTTTTACGTTTACGTTTATACGTTTACGTTAACAAACAGGATCAGTTTTCTGGCAAGAGAAACATAAAGTAAAAGTATAAATTTAAGCATCAAACGTGTGGGATGGGCTGAGAAAAATAAACTCATAAGTTCCGTTTAGCAAACAAGCAAATAGGTGCTAATATCAACTTGCAGCCACTATAGATACTGGGGTTTTAGACCACACGGGTAGCGGGCATTACCCGTTGCATTTACCCTTAAATCAGAGTGAGTCCGAGCTAGTGTTTACAACCACTCTACTGGGCACTAAAACCACATGAGAAGCGAAGATTTCTCCTTCCATTTACCTTTAAGTAAAGTAATCTTGAATGCCGTGGACAGCTGTTTAGCTTGTTGGGCCTCGTCAGCACAACGCAGCTAACCAACAGCTTCAGTTTCCTCGAAAAGAATATAAAGTAAGCATTGTCCAGTTTCAACAAGATTTAGACTATAAACTGGCGATCGTCGCCGAAAAAACTAATAAAACTGATCAATCCAAAATTATTCAAAATTTCCCTCAGAATGCACACAATTGGCGTTTCCACCGGCCCTGGTTCATCGTAAGTTGAAATGTGGGTTGATACCAATAAAATGAGATACAGTTGCTTTTATCTCTCTTCTCTTTCTTCTTACAGGTTAAAAAACTGTATCTGCGCGATAAAACTTTCAAAAGTGTTGAGATCATATCTCTGAGGTATTTTGAAGTTTAGTTCATATTCCATCTAGATAAAGTGTCTATTTTTAACTTTTGTTAACTAGTTGCATTTCTATCTAACTAGTAAATTGAACGTTGAAACTAATAATATTATGTTTTTCTCAACGTCGTTGTTATCCACTCTAACTCAGATACTTTCATAAGGAATATTCTTCTTTTATTACGGTTAGCACAAAAATTAAAAAAGTTTGTGAATGGAAAATTCTAATTTGATATGTAATTCTGCAACTACGCGTGCACAGTTTTATATATGAACACTATTTTTTGCGACCTACTCTTGTATTAATGCTCACAGTTCACTTAACTTGTGAGGAACATTGTTTTGCCATATCATCTTACACCATAACCAAGAAATGATTCTTGAAAGGAGCGTAAATAGCTGACTTACGCCGCAATCTTGAAAGCTTTTCTGAATCTCGTGACGTCATTGTGCGGTCGGTACTGTAAGCACCAATTTATTTGTTTCTTGTAAGTAATTAGCTTTTATACCTGAGTTCCTTTTCCAGTGGCACTTCAAGTGTCCGTAATATGCCAGCGTTCAAAACACTGGTTGCGCAATGAAGTCACAAAATGTAGTAAAGCTTCCAAGATGGCGACGTCCATGCCCGTTGTTTATCGCTGCTTTCAAGAATTATGTGGGATTTGTCCTGCTTCCTGTGAAGTAACTGCTCAAGAACGCACAAGGTGGCGGGGTCAGTGTTGATAGTGAAGGAGTAAGCAGATTCGAGGACAAAAGAGCAACTGATCTTAAAGATCGCAGGACGAAACTAAACGGAAGGCCAAATCCGCCTACGTGGCAATAACTGGCCTCGGTGCGTTTGTGCAAGGATTGGGCTCATTTCACACGAAAGAAGTCATCGATCGTAGGATAATCGAACATCGTCATCGATGCGAGATTCAATCATCAAGAATTATTTTTCGGCTGCGGTGCAAGATGCAGCGAAGACATTTTCCACACAAGTTAAGCGAAATGTGAAAATTAAAAAGGTAAAAATTTCCTCAAAAACTCCTTCTTGCCTCTTCAAATGCTATCTCCTGACCTTAAAACCTAAAGCGTTTAGCCGAGACCTAACAGTTCTGATTGTATTTGTGTTTCGGTAAAGCGAGGGGAGTGTACAGTCAAACTTCAACGTTACATACTTACGAATGGACTCTATACAACTCTTACATATTCAAGAAACTATTACAGTCAGCGGTCGATTGTACGAGATGCCAGTTGTGTTACTGGACATTGTCACTACTATAGGTTGGTAAAGATTATAGTAGCATTAATATATCGTAGATTACCTGCAGTAATCAGGTAGTATGGCACTGGATGATAATAAAGTTGTCGCTAACAATAAAGCTAAGAGCAGTGATACTCGCAATGCTAGTGGTAATCGTGCAAGTAATGGTAATGCTGATAGTAATGATCACTGTAATAATAATGGTAGCGATATTTGTTGTAGTAGCAGTATTTGATAATGGTAGTGGCGATGGTAATGCTGATGGTATTATTACCTCTATTATTAATTCTATAATGATAGTAATGGTGATAGTAGTGGCAATTACGTAATGATATTGGTAATATTAGTGGTAATGGTAATCTCAATGGTAATGCTGATGGTAATGATAAACTATAATGGTAGCGGTATTCAGATAAATTATTGATAATGGCAATGGTAATGTTACCTCTAATAGTAATTATAATGATAGTAATGGTGATAGTAATTGCAATCACGAGCACGTAATGATGATGGTAGTGGTAAATAATAATGGGTTACGTTCTTGGTTATGTTGATGACGGATATGCAATACATCATGTGGGCTGGCATGAGTTGCCAGCAGAATGACTTTCTTTACCAGATATTTTATTAGTTTACAGTCAGCTGTTGTTGTATTTTCCACAATAGTTAATTTCCGAATTACATTTACTACATTTTTAAGAACTTGGCATCGACTTGTTGGTTTTGTTGGCGCATACTTGAGTGTAATTCGGAAGAAGGTATTTAATGTTTCAAATAAATCTACCATCTGTAAACTAATCAAATTCTTCGTAGCTGAGCTGCTTTGTGCCAATTTGTTTTGCTTTCTAGTTTCCGATGAACCACCAGATATCACCTACGCTATGAACAGCAGCTCAAGAAGTGTTCTTCTCAAGTGGTCAGCGGTGCAGCAGTCGTCACTCAATGGAGGTATTCTTCTAGGGTATTCAATATTCTACAAGAAATCAGATGAAAGATACAAAGCTGATCAGCTGAAATCAGTACCATCCACAGCAACTGAGAGCCATGTTGAAGGACTACAAAAGTGGGCGTTATACACTTTCCGCGTTGTTGTTTGTACTAACAATGGTAACGGAGTGGCGAGCAAGCCTGTCACAGTTCGCACTGATGAGGACAGTAAGTTAGTTTGATAATAGGTATCTTTCGTTTAGTTTATATGGAGTATCTATATAGTGTCTATACAGCCTGCAGGGTTTTTGTGCTAATGGTATTTTTATATTGAATAAACAAGTATTCCCAAACATTTTTTCAATTACGCAATATAACTTCTTCGCTACAAAATTGAGCTTTAAAGTTCCGCTCGCCGACCACGCCCGACGAAGATGACTGTGAGCAGCTCTGGTGTGAATGGGACATTAGTCTTTGATCCAGAGCAGGCCGTGATGTCATGTCAGGAATCGTCGTCTCTTTCTGGCAGTTCATTCCACTGTATTATTGTATTTCCATACACACCCGAACATTTCGGGGTAAAAAAGCGAAATTATACTTTTTTTTCTAATGTAAAGCAAATGCGCAACAAAAGCTTTGAGACGCTTCTAAAGTGACGTCACTTGTCACCAATCTTCCATTACGCGGTCAACATCATTGGACGTGGCTAGATCGGGAACTTTAAAGACTTTCAAACTCGATTTTTTTTGGCAACAACGTGACGAATTCGAAAGGTTGAGTTACGTAGGGCAAGAATATTGTAATTTAAGGATTTAATATTTGAAATATTGCAAGAGCAACCTTACGATTTGCGTCCTTTTTATTTTCTTTTTTTCGAGTGTGTGTGTGAAACTGCCCGTATTTGGCTACTAATGCTAATTAGTTATGAAGTAAATATGGCTTTTTCTTCAGCTATTGTAAGTACCAATTTTGTGGACTTGCTGAGCGGGCTAAGATTTTCTATCAAGCGCCCGGTAATCCGTCAATGAACTCTATAAAGAATTTTCGTGGTTACATGGAATACCAGGCTAATGTTTTATTTTCAACCCGTTCGACGGACCTAAGCGTGAAATTTTGTCCTCTCACAGCACCCAGTCAAGCTCCGCAGAATATGAAAGCTGTAGCTACAAGCTCCACCCAGATTGCTGTTAATTGGCAACCAATTGATAAATCATCTATCCACGGGATTCTTCTTGGGTATAATGTGTCTCTTGTAAGGCACACGGGCACCGATCGCAGTCAGAGTTATCACTTAGTATCGTCGGATACATTGGCGCTATCTCTGAATACTCTCCGCCAGTTTACCTTCTATTCTGTTTATGTTTGTGGGTTTACCTCCAAAGGATGCGGAGAGAAAACACAAATCATAACAACAAGAACGTTTGAAGACGGTAAGAAAATCAAAGCAGATAATTTTATTTCGGGAACATCTAGTTACTATGTTATACTGCAGCCTCGAAGAAGGAGATCTCAATGACTCAAACGTTCTACTATATTTTCTTTTAATTCATATTTAACAATTAGATTACGAGCTCGAGATTTCTATCGCGTGATAGTTGATGAGGGCGAACAATCTAATTGTTTTAGTAGAAATCTACTAGTCGTTCAAAAAAAAAGGCTGTCAATTTTATTGAATACAAATAACAAC
>JAODFW020965864.1:0-10580 GCA_027575235.2 Palythoa mutuki
CCATAGATATCAAAGGAGAGGTATACAAGTTTGTAGTAACAATTGTTGGTCATTGCAGGGCTTTTGATATGCCGGCCATGGACAAAATGTCTAAACTTGCTGGATTTACTGATAAATTTGCTGAAAAAACAGCCAAATTCTCAGGAATTTTTTCTATTGAATTTTGCTGGAAAGCAATTGTCTTTTTATTGCTTTGAACATTTTTAATGAGAGAAGATGACATTTCTAACATTTTTTCCTAACAAGCAAAACACATGCAGAACGTTAACTGCCTCTATTCATTTTCTAAAACAATATGTCAGAATATAGCCAACCAAAAATCCAGAAAAACAGAACTAGACTGAATTAGTTCCCAGGCCTATGTGGGTTTGTTTTAATACATAGTTAGGCCAAACCAATTAATTTCCGGAAGAACATAGTTTTTTCAAAATTTGAATAGTCGGTCGGTTGGAAAAAAATGAAAATAAAAAAAATTCCAATCTTTTTGCGTTGGCTTTGTATCAATAAAAACTTTCATTATGGCAAACTCTGCATCTATAGCAATTTTTCAAAGTTTGCATTTAAAAACTTGTGTCAATATGTTAAAATTTTATGTGACCTTCAAACAAAAAATAATTTGTGCGTCATTCATAAAGTATTTCTAGTTTCAATAGGAAAGAAACTGGAGCAATATTTTTTAATATTAAATCAAATGACTGTGACTGCTGTGCCAGAGAGACTAGACATGTGTAATCAAGCATATAACCACAAAGGCGTGTATATATTCATGTGCATGCAAACTTTGAAAACTATATTTATTTCATTTGTTCTGTTATTATTTCCTCTTAGACACGTCAGAATTTCTCTCTCTGATGATGAATTAGTTGTTCAAAATGTGTTGTACAGTATGACTTTTTGTATATTATATTTATTTCACTGAACAAAGATTGCTGTGCTTAAAGTATGACTGGCAAGCCAGAAAACTTCCTTCCTTCCTTCCTTCCTATTTTTATTTCATTTATTCTGTTATTATTTCCTCTTAGACACATCAGAATTTCTCTCTCTGATGATGAATTAGTTGTTCAAAATGTGTTGTACAGTATGTATATTATATTTATTTCACTGAACAAAGATTGCTGTGCTTAAAGTATGACTGGCAAGCCAGAAAACTTTCTTTAATATTGTAAGTTGCTAATTATGTTCAAACAACTTTTTTCATTGAAGGTCTATTTTCCTTGAATTAAGCTGCTGCAACTGATCTTGTTGACCTTTGAATTAAAAACAGATAGTGCAACTACTGATATTATACTGAAAGTATTAAATGAAATCATGGAAATCTAAGCATCAATAATTTTCTTAAGTTATTCGTCTTTACAGTGTTGTAACTTAACTTTTTGGACCACTTGCCATTAGGGCAAGTTAATCCTAAAAACTGGTTGCCCTGAATGAAATTCACTTGCCATTTTATTTGAGCCAGGTTGCATTTTTCCATGTCCATAAAAAGTAAAACCTGAAAACCTTGCATTAACTTATAATGTCAGGTTTTCTCGTGATATTTAGTTTTTACAACAAATTTCAAAGTAGACAAAACAACCGCAGCAAACCAAGGTACTAAAAATAGTTTATTTACTAAATGGAGACAATTGCAGTATGTAAGAACTCATGATCACATTGTGTCTAAGCATTAGATTTGGAGCACTTGATGCTAACCACAGACTATAGAGGTGCTGTTAAGTGACTTCCCGAAAATATTTATTATTTTGTACATTCTCGCATCCAGTCCCCTAGCATAACGTAACCCACATTTATACTTGTAACTGATCAGCTCGTGACGTTTGAGCGAAAAAATTGGCATTTTTAATTTTTTTTTTTGTGCCTGCCAAAGCAAATTGTTTTAGGTTTGTAAGTCATTTCTTGTTTCTTTATGTGCTAATAGTAAGAATTATGCGGGATTATGCAAAAATTTGTGAGGGACTTCTGGCAAGTTTACTTGCCCAGCCGGGCAACCAAATCAAAATTTCTGCTTGCCCGTGACAATTTTTGCTTGCCGTGGGCAAGCAGGCAAGCGTTAAGTTAGATTGTTTTTGAAAACCTAGCTAACATGTAGGGACCATGAGAAGAAGATTAACCAAGACTGTATCTATCTGGGTAAAAAACAAATTTTAGAGACTTAAGTTTGGGTTAAAAACTGAAAGGAGTTCAGGGAAATAATTTATCATGCCATTTCTTGTGAGTTCACAAGCAGCTCAAGCTCATTGTCAGTAAATTTGTGTTTTTCAGCTTTTAAAACTTTTAGTTACAAGTAAATTTGACAAATGTATTCACCAACAGAGCTAGCAGTAGGTGCATGCCTTCTTTGAGTGCCAAATGCAAAACAGTGACATCTCAGAATAGTTATTATTCTGAGGCTTCAGGGTCTGGAAAATGTTTCCTTGTGAACTTTGCAACACTTGTAGATCCCTTGAGTCATTCAGGAAAGACAAGAAAGACTTTTTTCACATTATTCTGGCCTTGCATCACTTGTTTGTGATCCATACATACACAAATGTTTAAATCAGTGTGTGTCAAGGTAAAGGTAAAAAGGTAAAGAAGCTTTATTTAACGAGGGTAGCACGTAACAGTGTTCACATGACACTGATAAACTTGTGGCCCTCTGTGTGCACTTTACCCCCCTTCCTCTGCCAGTGCTCCGTTTTACAGGTATTTAAAGCTCAAGCTACACGGATGAGAGGAAAGTCGGAACAGGCTTTGGAGTCACTGAGAATCAAACTGGGGACCTCCAGCACAAGGCAGCGCACTTACCAACTGTGCTACGCCTGATCCTAAGTGCTATCAAGGGTACCCACTCAGCTCTCTATTGAACAAACTGTGCTGCTAGAACTCACATTTTTGTCTCATTGTTCTTTTGATATATATTTACTTTTTTATCTTTAATTTTACTCTTTTTGTATTTAAGGGGCTCTGTTAGTGGAGATTAATCTCTGGCGGTAGCTCCTGCTCTTTAGGGCAATTTATGTAAATAAATAAGTAAATAAGTTACATGCTCATTTTAACTGTTTACATTTGATTTTGTAACAGTGTAAAATATGATGGGCGAAGAGTGGTCAGTGGAGCTTATGACTTCCTGGTAAAAGTGTGGGACCCTGAGACGGAGCAGTGTATTCACACATTGCAGGGGCACACAAATCGGGTTTATTCACTTCAGTTTGATGGGACACATATTGTGAGTGGTTCACTAGACACCTCTATTCGTGTATGGCATGTTGAGACAGGACAGTGCATGCATACCCTAATTGGACACCAATCACTCACAAGTGGAATGGAATTACGAAATAACATTCTTGTTTCTGGGAATGCTGACTCCACTGTTAAAATTTGGGACATCACTTCTGGACAGTGTCTTCAGACCCTGGCAGGCTCTAACAAACATCAGAGTGCTGTCACTTGTCTCCAGTTCAACAGTAGGTTTGTGATTACCAGCTCTGATGATGGCACTGTGAAGATATGGGACCTACAAACTGGGGAGTTTATACGTGACCTTGTCAAGTTAGACAGTGGGGGTAGTGGAGGGGTTGTGTGGCGAGTCAGATGTGATGAAAAGAAGCTAGTGTGTGCTGTTGGAAGTCGCAATGGTACTGAAGAGACAAAGCTACTTGTTTTGGACTTTGATGTTCATATTAGATAGAATTTTATTTGTCAAAATTCTGGCCATTGGGGTAAGTGTAGTTTGTAACAATTTTCAGTGTCAAACTTTTTTTAATTCATAAACAGAAATCAAGCAATATTCTTTGCTGTCACTCTCTCTCATCAGGTTTATACTTGTATTAAATTCTGAATAAGGGACTGGTGATTATTTAACATCAAGACAGAAGCAGAAAAAGTTTTGTGCCCTCATCAGTAATAATTTTTCATTACCTATCTTATAGACAAGAAAACAGTATTTGACAATCAGTTTCCAAAATATATTATTTTCCCAACCAACTGAAATGCACCAGTTAATATCATAAAAGCTTCCTATTTTAAGAATACTTTCATAGGATGATTTACATTATCATTGGTGAAACTACATACAGAGGTGCTTCATTGAGAGTTTGACATAAAAGTTTCTATATTTATCATCTCAGAGGTGTTTAAATTAAAAACAGTTTCTTTGTAAGATTTACACCAGCTGAAATCCACCAGTTGGAAGGGTAACTTAAATTTATTTCAAATTTCTTGTTGGCGTGCCAGCTGTAGTTACAGTCACCTCATGAAATCAAAACATGAATTTTTGAACCACATTTCGTGACATAATTATGTGCATTAAAACTTTGATCAACACTTTTTTGTCATTGAGTTCCAACTTAGTTTAGTGAATTACATTTTTTTTATGAAATAATAACTTTTAAGGGAAAAAATGCAAGCATAATGATTATTGAGCAAGTTGTTTTAATCTCTCTTTCACCAGCCTCTTAAATTGAGTCTGGTTTCTTGTTGTCTCTTTGCACTACTGCCATATCAGCCAAATGTGTTCTCCTACAGCTCTTCATAAGATTTCCTTGCCTTCATTTTCCTGATTGGAAACTCTGGCAATAGTGCTTTACCTTCTTCTCAGTTATTTTCATTCTTGGCCAGAATTTTAAAAACTTAATGACCCCGAATATTTTTTCCTGATTCAGGAAACTTCTAAATAATGGCCAGTTCCTTGCAGGATTTAGGTTCAAGTGAGCATGTCCCCTTCCTGTTGACATCTGTTACACAATCATCTCTGTGATAGTATGATGAGTAACAGACCAGTTTCAACATATTAAAATTATAACTTGGGTCTGAGATTTAGGGGAATGATACAAAAGAAATCCCAGTAGGCATAGAGAAAAGAAGAATTAGTTTCTTTTGTTTTATTCCCCGTAGGCCTCAGACCCAAGTTTAGAATTTTGATATATCAGAATTGGTCTATTACATTAATGAAGTTGACTGTATTTTTGTTTAGTTTAGAATATAAAGGGACATTGGACCAGTTGACATTCACTTCTGTTTTTGTTCCATTAAAACTTAAGGATAATAACTAATAATGACATAACATCTTGTTTTTTTTAAGAGCTGAGCTATGTGTTGTGGCAAGATCACCGGCATTTTGTGAAATATTACTCTTGGAAATACCGTACGAACAAATCCTGGTTGCATACATACCGTCACTGTTTTACCATTATTAATATGGACAGTCTTAGTTAATTGTACTTTCTCTAACTCTTGTTAAACAGTTTGTGAAATCAAAAGTGGGTGGGGGCAAAAAACAAAAATAATTACTTGGGAAACTAAAATTCTCAAGTGTATGATTTGGAGGGAAAATATTTATCATTCATGTTAATATATACGTATATATGTATATTGTAAAATTATTTAGTTGCAAGCATATTAATAGGTATGCTCATGTTTTGACTTTAATCCTTTTCTGCCAAAATCCAAATTTATGTGAACACAAGAATGTTAACCAACACTGGAGAAGGAAAAATGGTCAGTAAATTAGTGTTTGAACAGCCGGGGTCGAACAGCCTCTTGAAAACTGGAAAATTTCTGGAAATCCAAAACAAAATTTTGGAAAGTCTGGAAAAAGTCTGGAAAATAGAGCATATGGCTGGAAAAAATCCTGATTTTCTGGATTTTACTCCAAGTAAAAACACCCACAAGATTTTCTTTAGAAAAGTTGGTAATTTTCTAGAGTGAACGAAGCTCTTAAACTTAGAGTGATTTCGGTGTATCAACAGTATGTATTGTTAAGTTTTGATACTTTTGTCTAAAATGATTACTCTCTGAATTTTGTGTCTGGGAAAAATCAGTTTAAAGTTAGCTAAAATAATGCAAAATCCTTTTACAAGTGTATTGGCTCATTGGAGCCAGTGCTTCTCACCTGTTTCTGTGGTGATAAGCATATGAGAACCATTGATTCCCCCTGGATGGGAGTAATCCATCGCAGGTTAGCACCCAGCAGAAGCTGGTGCTTATTTTACCAACCCATGGAAAGCTGAGTCAACTTTGGTGAAAAAGCAGGTCACACAAATCAATGTTCAACATGTACACTCAGGAGAGCTGGGATTTGAAGGTAGAAATCTTATCACCTTGCCAACCATGCTACCATTTAGTTTGAAAAAGCCTGGAAAAAAAAGATGAATTTTGCTTTCAATCCGTACAAACCCAAACAAATGTTTGCAATGTGTCGGCAAGTTCATTAGTTGACCTTAATTTTGTAAGGTGATGTTTAATGACAACTTGGATTTGCAAGCTTGGCAGAAAAGGATTATTAAAAAATTGAAATACTAGGATTCTTAGTAATAATGAACACTCAGTGTTCATAAAAATTTCTATGACGTTTGGTACTTGTCAGTATTGAATTTGTATCAAACTGTTTTCTTAACTTTTCTATGACAATGTGTAAATAATTTTGATCTGTTTGGGTCGTAAGTATGTTTATTATTCTCGATTCTTTGTAAAAGAGAACCTGAAGTTTCAATGTCAATCTTAACTTGACTTGTTACTAGACTCAAATTTTTGTCTAGCTCAGATACTGAAAATACAAACAAAAAGAATTCACCAAGTTGTGTATTTACCCAAGTACTTAGATGTAATAAAAACCAATAATGTGGCAAAATTCTGATTTCGAACTTTTGTACTAAAATTTCTTGACATGTTGCAGCAGCAGACACAACTTGAAATTTTCAAAGATTTTTTCCAATGGAAGAAATAAAGCTCAGCGATTATAACTTTTCATTGTTTTATAACTGCATTTCCAATTTTGGTTGCTTTGTAACAGTGTTCCCACTGCTTCTGAAAATCAAGGGTCCCAAAGTGGAGGGTCATTTTCAAAATTGGGGGGTCCCCAGGCTCTCCATCTCCCTTGATCACGTGCCAAGTGATTTTTTTCGTGCGTCCCAGGGACGTAAGAAGGACGAAAGTGGCACGTCATTTTCACATTTTCTTGCCTCAAATACGTGTGGCAGCGCGTTAATGGGAACACTGTTGTAAGTTTGAGGGACTAATTACACGCAAAATGTCATCTGCAGATTTGCAAGTCGCCAGAAAAAATTGCATTGTAACAATTTTAGGAAAAAGTCTGACAGATTTTTCAAAATTTTGGAAATTTTGGTTTTGTTATAAAGCTTTTCACTCACAGTAGTTATTAATTTTCAAATTAATGATGTGTTTCATATTGTTGGATTGCCACTGGATTATTTCCTGCAGGACAGGAAGAAGTCACATGAAAATAAAAATATATATATTATAACTATATTTGACTCCATGCATCAAAAGGGTGATTTTTATGGCTGTTTGTAACTAAGAAGTAAATCTGCTTGGGAACTAAAATTTTATCAATATTTAGCCCAAAATTGTAAGTTTGTACAATAAAAATAAGTATCACCTAATAAAGTAAATTTTTAGGTAGATTTTGTGGCACTCTGTGTATAAATATAGATGCATTATATGACCACTTTTTCTGGGTTGGGAGGGGGACTCCCCCCAATAAAGAAAAAAAGTTGGGGGTGCTTAAGCCCTATCGTTTAGGGTTTGAAATTTGGGTCTTGTTATCTCTTAGGGTAACTACGTGAGTACTATATTTTAGGGTTCCATATTAAGGTGAATGGTCAACTTGAGTGGTGTTTCTAGTTTTCATACGATATCTTGCTTGATGTTTATCACAGACTTATAAACCTATTTAGTATAAATCTACTAGCGTTCTATTACCAATGCTGTTCTCTGATTGGCTACCCAACCAACTATCTATTCGGTGATAGATAGTGGGTAGCGATTGTCAACTATCCGTGCGTGGTGTGACCTGTTTTGTTATTTGTATTCAATAAAATTGACAGCCTTTTTTTTGAACGACTAGTAGATTTATACTAAAAAGTTAGATTATTCGCTCTCGATTTCTATCACGTGATAGTTGATGAGGGCAAAGCCTGTAAAAAATTCGTTTTGCAATAACCCGCAAACAAAATTATCTATTCAATTTTTTTCAATATCTTTTTCAATAAAACAACATAATTTGCTTTTTCAATTTTCAGGTTTTTTTTTTTCAAATTTCAACCTGTTCAGTAACCTTAATCCAACTAGTGAGATCACCACTCAGAATTGTGGAGACCATCCATGCAAAAATTAAAGCAAAAACATTGATTTTGTCACTGTGGATGGGAGAAGAGCCAAATGATAATGTTTCCACAGCTTCTAATAAACATATGTGTTACAAAGAGCGTTTCAGAGTGCATTCCTTTCAGGGGTGATATTTTAAGAACGGCTCCCTTTACTTTCTATCTTTTAGGGTACTATTTCAATTGACCACGCCCAGTTTGCTATCTTTTAGGGGTCAAATTTTTTTCCTCCGACGAGCACCCTCGACTTTTTTTAGTGAGAGTCCCCCCACCCGGACGGTTTTGTGACTGACTGTTGTTAAGATTTATTGTTTATGAGGTTAAAATGTAAAAGTTTTATCATCTCGTGTGCAAAGCCAAAGAGATTATCCCTAAGAAATGCATGAAGATAGCCGGCCTGTTTTGAAAGTTATACTTTTAGAGCTTTACTCACAATTATCATATTGTTGTTTGATTTTGCAGTAGTGACAAATATTTTTAATTGTAGTGCTGCCAGCTTAATGGGGATTTCTTTGAAATACCCTATTTGCACGTGTAAAAGTTGAGGTTTTAAAACTCAACCTGTGCTTTTGCAAAAAATAAAATAAAAAAAAATCAGATAAAAAAATAATGGGCTCAACTTATACACGGTTTCGATATATACACAAGCAAAATAATTAACACAGTAATTAGAATGATATTGCTATTTATTATACTTTACAATAACCCCAATAGACAACAAACGAGTGTCACACACTATCGGACATTTTGAGAACGTTTCGATGATCACTCTGGTGCATACCAATATGGTTTAACTGTTGCGGACGTTTCCGAACAATTTAGAGAACATCCGAACACTTTCCAAAAATTTCCGAATACTTCCAAAGATGTTCTGAAGATTTCCAAAGATATTCCGAACATTTTAAGAAATCATAAAATTTGCATCTTTTCCAAATGGTTAAAAACCTGCTAAACTTTTTAAAAGTACGTTAAGCCTGTGGATTCCAAACAAGGTTTGCCCCCCTCAAGGATGCATGTGGGATTTGACTGAGAGTGAGAAATAATTCTTGCCTAAGGTTTGGAAAATGAGTGAACCAAGTAAAAAACTGGGAATTTTGAATGGAAACATTTGACCTAAATTTTCCTCTGTGATGAGGGAATTGGAAAAAACGGCAAATGCGCCATATGTGACCCATCCTTTTAAGTCATAACATTGGCTTATTATCTGGTAGTATCATTTAGTCACTTTGGTGAGGAAAGGTTGTACAATACTCAATACTTAATAAAAACTGATTTGATATTAATAAGTAATAATTGTAAGTACTTAACTATTAAATACTGTTTGACGAGCCCGGTTTATAGTATTGCAGAAAGAAAATAAAAGGATATTTTTTGTATATTTTGAATGCTTTTGTGTTATTAGTTGTTGAAATATAGCTGTCAGCAGCTCTTCAGTTTTAATTGGCAAGACTGAAGTATTTTAGTTGAGGTGTTAACCAAATCTTATCTCCCTCTCGCCCACATCACCTCTCCCAGATTTGCCAAAGTGTACACTAAAATAATTTTTTTCTGTACTCTGATGTCCATACCAATCAACGAGCTCTCTGAGCTAGCTTCAGGGTTCGTACGGTTATAAAAAAAAACTAAAAAGTTCAAATTTCAAAAATCAAATTTTAAAACTCGAAAGTCCTAAAAATTGTGAAGATCCTATAAAGTCCTAACAAAAGGCGAAATCTGGTAATGACAGACTACAAGTCCAAATGCAAGCGTGTTTTTCCTTTAAGTTTGGAATGAATTTTAGACGACTTTGGCACTAACAGCAAGCTGGCCTTTTTTTGCCGCAGGAGGTCCAAACTATGTTTGGGTGAATTATATTACAAATGGTCATTTAAAACTTTGTATGGGAATTTAAACTAAAATCTATAAATCTGTAAATAAAGCAATGAAATCACAACTTCGCTGTCATATTCCTTGTGTTACTGCTCTTCTTTCGTAGCGATTTCAGGTCATTTCGCAGAACTCGATAATAGGATATTAAGGTATTAAAAACGTCATTTAAGAAATAAAACATGAATTTCGTACCCTCGTAGCCTTGTGAAAAGCGAGCCAAACGTTTGGGAGAATTCAAGTGCAGATCGGTGAAAATCTGAAGCGCAGTGGAGGGTTTTCACCTGCTTGAGCATTCACAAACTTTGCCGATGTTTTTACCAGGCTATGAAGGAACGTAGTTACTTAACTTAATCCTCTTCATCCCGCGTGGGACATAAGGCGATGAAGAGTTACGTCCACCTCCCTCTGTCTTTGGCCAGATATTGTGCTTAATAATAATGATAATAACTTTTATTTACCCACGGTGAGAATTAAAGCTGTATAGCTTATGGGGCCGTGCCATTTACCACTCTGAGGTGGACGGAGACATATCACGTGACAGACACACAAATACACATGTCTCCGAGGGCCTACGGTTTAACGTCCTTATCCGAGAAGACGTGAAGGTCTAAC
>JAODFW020965970.1:0-18012 GCA_027575235.2 Palythoa mutuki
GTTTTCAGAGCACAAAAATATCGATAAATATTTTTGACGTTTCTAAGGGGGGTGGGGGGGTCTCGAGAGAAACGTAAGATTGACGATTCTTGTGGGCAAAATCGATATGTGAGGCTTCCCTAAATCAAGTGTATTATTATTATTATTATTATCTATTATAATAATTACCTTTCAGACTAACATTCTGCGAATATTTCAGCTGGATGATTTTGTCAAAAGCAGCATCCACATCATCCAAGCTGAAAACATCAAACTCTTCATTGTTGTGATGTGACTGTAAATATGAGAAAAAGCAACAAATATTGTGACAACCTTGGAATCACAGTTCTTCAGTTTGGGCAAGACACTGAGGCTAGCCAATAGCAAATATTGATACAAACCTCACTAACAAACTTGACTACTGACATGAATATCAGTTTTACTAAAAATTCTTGACTTAGGTGAAATTGTTTTAAGAGGAATAGTTATCATCGAGTTAATACCTGTTCATAGCTAAAATTTTGTGAGATTCTTTGGACTCTAGAACATAATAAGAATCTCCAAAGAGATCCTATGGAGGAAATGATGGCAAGGTAAAAAGTTAACATATAAAAAAACTAGTTCCAGCCTCTTGCTTAGTGATGTCAGTAACACAAGTGGTCCAAATAACGACATATATATCATCACTTTTTACCTTGCCATAATTCCCAGACCCACCATAAAATCTATATGATCAATTAAGTTTATGATCTTCAGAAATAGACAAGCTTTTATCTATGATGTAGTGAACTAAAATGTGAACTTTGGAAAACTAATTACAGTCCCAAACTTGGCCAGGCCAGTATCCAGCATGGTACATGCACATGGTCTAGAAAAAATCAATCATGTACTCTTTCTGCATGCTTATATTGAAATGATTTTTTTGGACATTGTTATGTCACTTTCCCAGTGGACTTCAAAGCATTGACACCTTGGTAAAACTTCACCTGTATTCTCCAGATTTCTGAATCCTGGGAGTTAGCAGGTATGCATCAAGTTTGTGCCAGTGAAATTCTGTTTTGCTCTCACCAAAGCAGAAAAAACCAGTGGTGAACCTCAAAGCCGCGGACTGAATTCTGACAGTTGTTGACTTATTTTGAAAGTCCAGTTTTCTGAGTAAAACTCGGCTTGATTTCGCAGAAGCTCATGGACAGAAGACCAACAAAAAGAATGACTGTCAGGAGATCAGCGAGCTGGTAAATTTTAATATTATTCTGGACAAAGCTCTATGACTATAGTTACCTGATACAAGTCGTACATAAACATCTGACCCATTTTATAGACAGGAATAGTAGCATAAATGGGGCAGTGCAAACCGCATTTGCCCACCAAATATGGGAGAGCACCAAGATGGTAGAGATCGGGGAACGTCAGCAGCACAGCGTCAATCTGGCTAACATGTCTGAAAAGCAAAAAACTGCGTTACACACGTGGTTTTATCTTTAAGCCGGCATTTTCAAGCCGCCTGTTTCAGTTTGTGTCAAGCAGTTAACCAGAAGGGTAAAAACATGGCAAATATTAATTGTCATCTTTAAATAATATCAACTCAGCGTGCCGAATTTGAAGTCTTCGAATGAAACAACTGTTAGAGGAACTTACTTTTTGACCGCGTCTATGCTGTCCACATTTAGAAATTCGTCCCAGCCGCAATCAAGCAGGAATCGAAATTCGTCCACCTGAAGCAAATAACACAAAGGCGCCTCGTTATGAGCCCCAGACAGAGCCGTTAGCTTGATAATTGATGTCATTTCTGTTCTGATTAAGACTTTTGTCTTAATCGTTACGCCAAACAAAGTTGACGAGAAACTCCACCAAACAGCATGCCTTCTCTGTCCGCCATTTTGAAATTTACCCAAAACCCACTGCGACCAGCATGGACCTAGTGCCCATTCTCACCGAACGCAGTTACCGTGGGGCCAGCTGAGCGCATCGCGCGAGCAGAGCTTTGAAATTTCTTTCTTTTATCGTGAGATATTTTTGATATAAATAACCTCTTCAGTTAAATCGATGTGCAGTTTGTATAGGTAATGGTATGGTTGTCACTGTAATTAGGGATTTATCCAGCACGAGATATAAATACTTCAAAGTCTAACTTAACTAAACGAGTTTGTACCCTTTGAATTATTTTCGAGTGCTGGATAAATCCCTAAATACACAAAAAAAACATACGAGTACTTGTTAATTACATTAAACAAAAAAAAATATGAAAAAAATGCTCGTGGCGCATGAATAAAAAAATTCCTTGCCAGCCGCCGCTTCGATTTTATCCTTCAACTGAACTTTGGCTGGTGGGCGGCAAATGAAACCATTGTCTTCAAATGAAAAACTTGGCGGTCAACGACGACTAATTACTTTCACAAAATGTCAGTTTTCATCAATGATTAGAAAAAAATAACGTCATAAACAAAGATTTGCCAAAGTTTATCGTTGCCAAATTAAAATAATTCATTCAACTCGATGAATTCAAAAGTGTAAATTTCTGCACGGAATTACACACTTTTGCACAGAATTACATAATAATTGCACTGCTCTTGAACAATTAGAATCAAGAAATTTTTCATGTATATGATTATTCTTATTTATCGGCAGTTGAAGAACCAGGGAAGGCGGCGTGGTTGGTGCAGTGGTAAGATTTCTAACTGGGTTCTGTCCCGGGATCAAACCCCGGCTCAGCCGAGTGTTGAACATTTGTGTAAATTTCTTTTCCACCAAAGTTCACTCAACTTTCCATCCTCCTGAGGTCGGTAAAATGAGTACCCCTTAGGGCTAGCTAACCTGCGATGAATTAGTGTCCCGTCCATGGAGTCAATGACTCCATCCGCTTAACAACTTTGTTGCCTATATCAAGAATTCGTTAAATCGAAAATCTCTGTATAACGAATTCTCATAAAAATAGCCATTCTCAAACAGATAACAGTGGAAGAAACTGAAAAACGAAGAAACCTTCCATTGGAATTGGACTAGAACTCCAGCAACGTACATTTTTTCCACAAGATGTACAAAAGTTAATCGAATTTATATAAAGACAACGAGGTAAAGCCTAAGCAGAACTGTGGATGTGTTAACTGCTCCGGTGTTAACAGGTTTTTTGTATCACACAACCGGTTGTTGATTAAAAAGCTACAAAAATATTTTATTTTGATTTTATCTTTTACGCGTTTCGACCTTTATTCTTTAAACTGAGGTAAATTTTGCATTTGGGTTTCCGAATTTTGTTCGTTATATCGAGAATTTCGTTAAATCGAGGTTCGTTGTATATCGAGTTTTTGTCCCATGCATTTTACTGTAACTTTGGTGGGGCTGAAACATTCGATTCTTTATATCGAGGAATTCGTTAAATTGAGGTTTCACTGTATATCAAATTGCTAATAAAAGTTAAAATATAAATGGTATAAAATTTTGATTAAAACTTCCCATAAACGTTTGCGACTAAATCGTCAACTTCAGGTGGACAAAATTGCCTTTCCTCCTTTCCCCTCGGGAATTACATAGTTAATAACAACTTTAGCTATATAAACGCGTTACTTTTCCGCTAATTTCAGTTTTAACCACCTGAAAAAGACGATTGAGTCGAAAACGTTTGTGTAAAGTTTCAACCAAAATTTTATGCCAATTACATTTTCAAAATGCTGTCATTATGGGCTTTGTAAGTAAATAATCAAAAGAACATTACACGGTGGCCTAAAGATATGACTTTTATTTTCTATCCTCATTTTTCTACACAATTAGGTTTGACATCCATATAAATAAAAACATGTCCATTTAGTGAAAAGAGAAATACAATTTCACGCCATCACGGCAATATGCCGTATATAAATACTTTCAACCAATCCCATTGTTTGTATTTCTTTTGTGACGTCACCAGCTTTGAGACACGCGAGCTTTTCCCGCCTTTTTTAAAGAAAACATGGCTTCAACCTCGCGGTTTGCTCATTTTTGGATGCCTTTCATTGTGCCTCAATTGTGAAATAATCTGACTCGCTCGTTTCCTTTAACTAAAAATGCAAGCTCTAACACGCTGCACAAATTATTGTTTCTTTTCTCCTGGAATTCTGATGTGTTTCAGACTCTTTCCTTGAGTCGCAATGCTTGCCGTTTTGCTTCATGTTAATAAATGTTTCAAACTAGAACATCATTCAGCAATAGCTGTTTCAAAGTGAATCCTACAAACTAATGGTTTGGGGCTTGTGCTATCAGCGACAATGATCTCTTGACCATCTACAAACCCCAGCTCTGTAGAAAACAAACACAAATGCTAATTACTCTCGTTCTAAAACTCTTGGGGCAGTTTTATGAGGCAAAAGGTCTTCTGTAGGAATTGGTCCCGTGCTTAGATACCACATAGCAACACACACCAATGCTTTTACGTATATATAGAGCGAAGCAAGGCGAAGCGACGAGTGTTTAAAGAATCATCAACATTTTGGAAGTAGATTTGCGACTAGAAGCCATCAAAATCTAGAGATATTGATTTTCTATTTTTTTTCTAGATTTTAGGGGCTTTCTGTCGCCAATCTACTTCCAAAGCGTAGATGAATATCTCGATGATTCTGTAAGCACTCGCCGCTTCGCTTTGCTTCGGCACTGGTTAACTCGATTACCAATTGACCTTCCTTGACAGCCTCAATGTTTTCCTAATACAGTCTTCTTGAGAAATAGGGTTCTTTGTTTCAGATGTGGTGATGAAAAAGACACGAAAGAATGTTCAGTTTAAACAATGCATCTTATTTTCCAAGAGGACTGTATAGAGGGTTTTCACACAATCCCCAGAGACCCCAAAGACAAAAAGACGGAGCGGACTTGTTGGTGTTCTAAACAAAAGAAATCATCAAAATCCTTTTGTCCAAGGTACCCCAACATGGCCGCCATGACGTCAGGTGAAAACCGTCTAATGAGAAAAAATACTCCGTCCATGGTTACTATGGGGTATCTAACCGCGTGATCAATTACCAGGCCTCTCGACGTCAGACATACAAATCATGTATCCGGTAACGTTTAAATTACAATTCTAACGACAGATCATACCAACAAACTTCCAGAAAATGCTAAATCGTTTTTGTTCAACACTTAAGTTTTTTTATCCTTTTAACTCAAGTTTCTGCACAATTATCTGAGTGAACTATTGATTTGTAATGGAGCTCATTGACACATTTTGTTAAAATAGCCTTTTAACTGAACAGCTCTTGATAATACTGGAAATTTTTCAAAGAATGTCAGAACTCGTTCACGGTTTTGTCAAGCAGTTTTCTGTGTTTTTTCAGTGGACATCGATATCGTCTTTGAAACTGCATATATAGAACCTAAATTTGGTCATTAGCCCACTTTCTTTGTCTTTCTCAGATTTTAAATTCATTCCCTTTTTATTTTGGTTCTTTCTCTCTACAAAATTGTATGCTAATGAACAAAATGTAAACAACGACGTCAGCCGGCAAAGGTTGGCCTGTATCGTGTTCCAAGTCTTGCGTTTGTTTTTGTTATTACGACACTCAAACGAAATCCGTTCTAGAGTTAAATCCGTTATAAAGTTAAAGCTGACAAACAATTTAGCTGTTAGCAACCGGCCCGGTACCTTTTAACGTCTTGCTTAAGTTTTCTCGCGTCCTTTCTTCTATCGACTTGACTGTCTAAATAAATGGGAAACGTACAATGTCCGTGAAAATGTAAGGAAAGAGTAGACATGACAGGGATGAATCAACTTACCGTTGAATTATGTAAAGTAACGATTGTCGTCACTATGATGACGTTACTTTCGCGGGGAGATAAAAGGATGGGAGGGAGGGTAGGTGTTACTTTCGCGAGGGAGGGGGGTGGTCGCTACTTTCGGAATTCAACATTTGTTTATAAACGTAATGAAATGAGCATAACTCATCCACCCTTTATTCACTTTCTCATGAAGCACGCCTCTTTTCTTCTTTCCACTCATTGTATACATAATTTTGTAAACCATTCATTTATATAATCAATCAACACTTTAATTTGTCTGTGGTAAAGTGTAGGAACTTGTTAACCCCTTAATTAAATAAACTGTTACGCTGTTAGTTTGAAGAAAACGTGATACCTTTATTGTGTCTGTATTCGTTATATTTTAATTTAGGCAAACTTTCTTTGCCTTTTCCTTTATTACACACAGCCATCCTAGCTGTCTGTTTATTCCCTCGATCTGTCTTCTCAAATCTTTCCTCAGAGCTCTGAAGCCTTTTTTGTGTTGGAATCGACTGAATTTTACGCTAAAAGTCACTACTAATGATAATTAATGATAACAAAATAACCAGGCGTATTTCTGTTTATATTTGGGAGGGGGTCGTTATTTTCGAAACTGCATTTGGAGGGGGTATTTCATAAGTTTTAAGAATCGAACTCAGGAATCGCCGATTTCATAATTGGTCCTCTACCACTTAACCACCAAGATATATAGGGTATTCCCACGAGCCTATGTCCCATTGTTGAGGACCCTCGGGGGCACTCAACAACAGTAATGCAAATTTTGTAATCTTTAGTTTCATTAAGAATTCTGAAAGTTTATATGTTTTTATTGTCCCCTGAAGAAGAACTAGCGAACGGCAGTTCGAAAATTTGGGAAACTTTTTTAAACATTTTTATAGTTTTATAGTTATTAAAGTTTTCTCAGGTCAGATATATATATTTTTAACGTAAGTTAATTTATAAACTATCCCCCATCTTTTATGCCACATATTTTTTATTATTATTATTATTATTTATTATTATTATTATTATTATTATTATTATTATTATTATTATTATTATAAATTACTTGAAAATATCTCGGTTCATTATAAGAAACCTTTAAAAATTCTCAGGTAAGGAAGGGTTCTTTCGTTTTAGCTAAATTATGCATAAACGAAAAACAAAATTTACCTGAAAACTTGGTTCATTTGACATACAAATCCTTGGTGCATTACTCAGTCACATTAGCGGACTTGGTACTTTCAAACATCTCTTAATTGTTTGAATTATACAGTTGCTTTTATGTAACGTCTTCACAGCTGGCCGATTCAAGTATATATTTTTCAAGCAACCACAGCAGGCCGCCATTTTTGAGTGACTTTGACACATTGCATCATGGGAATTTTGTACATTTTTTGTGCGAGAAGGTCGTAATCTATAGATATCATATTTTATACATATGCACGTCTCAGAGCAGTTCTACATTTTGACAAAATATACAGCCGATTGCTTTTATTTTTCGATTAGAATTCTAAAAATTAAGAGTATAAACTGATGAAACACGACGCACCTTCTTTAGGTCCATGAATATCGAATGGGCAGAATTGTTGTTGGCGGTTAAACAAAACCAACTCTTTCTACCCCATTCACATTGTCAATAAACAGTTGTTCGTCACTGATAAGGGATAAGTCTCCCACATCCTTTATGATGAGCTCTGGTATCCGTAAATTGTCAATTCTTTGACAAAAATTAAAGAGGTAAATTTTTTGAGCAAACCAGAGAATCTATGGCACCTTGGCACTTGCTCAATTGAAATACCGAAATGGCGAGATGTGTCACGTGATTACTGGCTATCACCAGTGATGATGTCATGCCCTGCCCATTGCTTTTGTTTCGATGATGCAAGGTACTTTTCTGTAAAACCTCCTCCTCTTGTTGAACAAAAAAAAAAGACATTCTTATATATGTTTGAACCCTGGCTGGCCTTAACCTTGGCGCTATCGCGCTAGAAAACTCACCGTTCTGTGGTAATTAAATCTAATCAATGATTTTAAAATTTCATATTCTTTTAAAAGTATAGCACTAGTGCTTGAATTAAAGTGATCTCAAGAGAATACACAAAACGTAAGTACATTTCTTGAATTTCTTTTGAAAATATAGGGCCAATAAAAACAGAAATTTCAAGAGGGTATTCGAGATTCACCTGACATGACGTCATAGCGGTGCTGCATGAATTCGGTGGTTTCCTTTTTTGGGCAATCAACATTACTGCTCTGCTTTTTCTATTTCTATAGGCTTTTAGGATCGTGTGAATTAACTTTATCAGACGAACTTATAACTGTCACAATACGTGGAAACCTAAACAAAAAATATTTTAGGAAAGATTTAACACGCTCTCTTTTAAAACAACTATTCTCCATCATAAGCTGAGTTCTGCCCAAATATATACATATATAGTAAAAGCAATGTGTGGTAGAGTTAACAATAACAATTTCAATAAGTTACTGAATGAAAGAATAGATAAAATTATGTATGTTTTTGTCTTAACCAAAATCGGGGTTTTCTTTTAAAAAAGGTAAACTGGTAAAGTTTTCTGGAGGCACTTTCTAGAAGCGTCCTTCTTAGATGACAAATTGAAGAAGTTATTTTTAGAAATACACGTTTGCGAGAACCCGAATCACTCCCAGATACTGAATCAGGTGATGGTCATGTTTTCTCCTCGACCTATTGAAGGCGAATCGTAATTAATCCGGCAAGTTTTGTCCTCAGTATTCTTTAAGTTTGGTTGAGGTTTCGAGGTGAATAATAGATCTTATAACATTTTCCAAGTAACTCCATACACGTGAATTGTGAACAGATGAACTCAATTTTACACAAAATTCTGTCATATTTGTAGGGCACATGGCAATGACATGTAACGGCTTGAAGTTCTTTAACAGTTTTAAAAATTTTTGGTAAAACTTAGAAATTGAAAAAAATCCCCACTACAATGTTTCCTTCAGCTATTTCAATTATTTAGTTTATGCCAAAATGAAAATAGCAACTTGTATCACTTTTTTTAGTTCACCTCAAAATGTGATGATTACTGTGGCCATCTTGGTTCTGATTTTCTTTTCGGTTTTCTGATCACTGCAAAACTCCTATTTGACCATATTAAAAAACGCTACAGAACCTGGGGAACAATGAATATGTAAGTGATTTATAACCCCAAAATATGTACCGAGAAAAGGAACAACCTACACATGACGTTGAAGTCATCGAAAAAATTGGAACTGAAAAAATAATTAGCCTGAGTAGTATCCTTTTATATTTGTTTCGAACCAAAAGGCGTTTCTTTCATGATATTGTCAAAATCATATTTCCCGCTAAAACAATACATACAAAAGTTTTAGAATACTATAATCAACTCCTTGCATTGCAACGCTTCCGCATGTGGAGAGATTTTAGCTTCCTTCTCTAGAAATCAACGTCAGTGAGATGAGTGTTTCTACCGGCGAGCGAGAGGGTGGAATCCTATCACGCGCTGAAAACCAATCCATAAAAGGCTTAAAAAAGCGACTGTGCCTCGACGAAATAATAAGAATTCAGATCTTCAACATTTCGCGCCTGGTAAAAAAATGAAAAAATTGCTCCTATAAGAGTGCTTTTGTGTTTGCAAGGGATAATATTGAGCGATCTTGGCGTTAATTGTAAACGATCTTGGTAGTTAATTGTATGTAAATTTAGTTAGCACTATAGTAGATACAAAGGTAGATAATTAATTAATTTGATGTTTTTTATTACTTTAATTTTAGGAGGGCCATTATGAAAACTACTGGGTGACCAGTAATTAATGTATTTCACCCTCGTTAAATAAAGTTCTATTATTATTATTATTATTATTATTATTATGTTACACTGACGCGCTGGTGTGATACTGATGCGCTTATCTGAAACTGGCACACTAGTCTGACACTGACACGCTGGTGTGATACTGACAAACTTGTGTGACAACACGCTGATGTTACACTGACACGCTGGTGTGATACTGATGCGCTTATGTGAAACTGGCACACTAGTGTGACACTGACACGCTGGTATGATACTGACAAACTTGTGTGACATTAACGCGCTGATGTTACACTGACGCGCTGGTGTGATACTGATGTGCTTATGTGAAACTGGCACACTAGTGTGACACTGACACGCAGGTGTGATACTGACAAACTTGTGTGACATTAACACGCTGATATTACACTGACGCGCTGGTGTGATACTGATGTGCTTATGTGAAACTGGCACACTAGTGTGACACTGACACGCTGGTGTGATACTGACAAACTTGTGTGACATTAACACGCTGATGTTACACTGACGCGCTGGTGTGATACTGATGCGCTTATGTGAAACTGGCACGCTAGTGTGACACTGACATGCTAGTGTGACACTGACATACTGCTGACGCACCTGTGTGTGACACTGGTTTGATATAACGTTGGTTTGTGTGTGATACTGGTTTGATACAACGCTGGTTTGATACTAATGTGCTTATGTGAAACTGGCACGCTAGTGTGACACTGACGCACTTACTGCTGACGTACTTGTGTGTTACACTGGCACCAACGCTGGTTTGATACTGATGCGCTTATGTGAAACTGGCACGCTAGTGTGACACTGACACGCTGGTGTGACACTGACGCACTTACTGCTGACGCACCTGTGTGTGACACTGGCACCGACGCTGGTTTGATACTGATGTGCTTATGTGAAACTGGCACGCTAGTGTGACACTGACGCACTTACTGCTGACGCACCTGTGTGTGACACTGGCACCGACGCTGGTTTGATACATATACTGATGCGCTTATGTGATACTGGCACGCTGATGTGACACTGACGCGCTGGTGTGATACTGACAAACTTGTGTGACACTGACACGCTGATGTGACACTGACACGCTGGTTCGACACTGACGCACTTACCGCTAACGCGCCGGTTACACTGTAGTGCGACACTCACGGACACTGGCGTGTGCGTGGTGACGGCATTTGAAATTGTGTGTTAAAAGTGGAACAATTCCAATACGATGAAGCTATATCCTACTTTTTGTGTTCATTAACTTTTTCATTTATAAATTTATTTTTTGTAGTGTTTTTTAACCTGATCACAATAGCCTAACGGTTTTACCACGAAATGATCTGAGAAACGTTATCGTAGTGCCGCGACGTTCCACTGTAGCGTGGTAGTTTATTAAGAAACGTCGTCATTGCAACAGGCGTTCAGACAAAGTAGCGTCAACAGGTGTTAGGGTAAGTCTTTTTTCCACATGCAGTCCTGGAAAGGCTTCACTTTCACAATTTGAAATATCATCGTCCAACTCAATAATCTTGATCCTATACTGCAGTCAACTATAAAGATGATCTTGAGATATTTTCAAAATTTGATAATTTACTTGCTTTCCTAGTCCGGTCTGTGGATGATATACATCATATATACAACCAATTCATCATCACCTTTTTGAAAATGATTTCCCGACAATCTGTGGCCTTAGTACCCAGTAACAGCGACTGTAAGTTACCATTTGCGTACTTATTGACCTTGTGATGTTATTCTGAAATCTGTCTGATGATCTGGCATTGTTGATACCAATTTTGGACGCTTTACCAAAGGAAATCATGCATATAAACGCAGTACAAATCATAATAATCAAAAGGAAGCACTTGGTACTATAAAATCACTTTCCACAGATGGAGGGTATGGTCATAAAATGAACATGTAGCTATCACATCAGTTATCATCTCCTTTGCTGCTACAGCTTTTTTATTTTCTGAATAGTTGTCTTCATTGCTGGAATTGCTTGAGGGTTCATTAAGGTGAATGTTATCGAAACTCGAACACAGCGTTGCTTCTTCCAATCTTGGCCGCCAGTCAGCTCCATAAGCCAATGAAGTCCGCTCATTGTAGGAAGTTATCAACTCTAAAGTTTCCTTTCCTATACATAAAAATATGTTATATTGTAGTTCTTTCGTCTATATATATGCTTTATCTAACCGTAAACTTGAACTTGTGATTATTATTTTAATGTATCTCCGTCGTTCAACTTTATTTACGAGTGTCCCCTTCACCCTTCCCCAAATAATGGTCTAAACTTTAAAACTTTACCTTTTTTACAATTTTGCTAACCTTTTCTTTATATTTTTTGTCATATGAATTTTCAGTTAGTACTTAGTTATCTGTTGTTGTAATCTATTTTTCGCCAACCATTTTCGGGGGAGATTTATCTTATAACCTTCCTTTATCTGCAAGAGATCTGAGAGCAAACAAGGTAGATATAGATGATATAGATATAGATATAGAAATAGATATAAATATATAGATATCTAAATGCAGATACAAATACAGATATCGATAAAGATATAGACACATGTTAGTTTTAGTTGGCACTTTTTGTGTGTTACTGTAGACCTACAACGATAAATTACTTAATGCCACTATCCAGATATATATGCCACCAAAACTGTGGAAACATGTCCATTTTTTCTCTATAAAGAAAACTGATGGTTATATGAACCACAGGTTTCAGTGACTGTCTTTAAAACTCTGTTGCGGAATTAAGAAAACTCATTCTTTTTGTGTGATAGATAGAGATTTAGGGAGTGCGATCATATACAAGTTTAAAGTTTAAACCTCCCAAAAACAAGGTGTCAGAAACTAAAAATTGGTTTCATAACTTCTGCATATCATAAACTGTTTTAGTTCATGTTTTGGTCAATTAGTTAATAAAGCCGTTTATTTTCTTTGCTAAGTAAATGTTTTTGACGTATAGAACTTTCACATGTACATAATGAACAGTTTTATGACAGTCAAGCCCAGAAAGGGGAGTGTAGTTAAAATGTGGAGATTTTATGCCTTGAAAGTAAAAATTATTCCAATGCTTACCAGTTTTCCTGTCAAACTTTAAGATATGGAAACCTTCATACATGGATGCCGTTAATATGAAGTCTCCAGTACTCGGATGCCACTTGATCCTCCAGACTCCACCTCCTGGGCTCCCTGTGCACAGGGGAATCTTCATTGCACGGGTGTCCCAAACTAATATAGACTCGTCATAGCTAAAGTACATCATGCATAAAGAAAACATGTTTTAGCTCACAGTGATTTACATCACTAAATTCTTATAATTATTATAGGAGTCAATGCTCACAGGAACATGTTTTATAAGGCAACAGACAGTTTCAAATACTTTGCATGTTAAATTAAACTTAATAAAGCAGAAAGCAGAAATGGAACTCAAAGCAAGATGTAGCACTATTGCTATTGCTATTCACAGTTGACGTTTTAGCTTGTCAATAATTTAGCGACTGAGTTTCATTAGCAAATGAGGCGCAAATGTTGCTAAAATTCACCAGTAAGTTTGCAATTCCTCGGCATTACTGACATAATGAAAAGCTGTTTGTTATGGCAAAGCTTTGCTAAAGAAAAGGAGACAAAAACTGGATCAGTCTCATAAAGCTACAGTTTCAAAATGTGTTACAAGTATTAAATATTTTCTTGCTAAAACCATTTCTCACTTAAAGCAAGAACCCTTCAACTTTTGAGCCTGTTGTTAAAACCCTGTAAAGTAACTACTCATTTTGTTCATCTTGAACAGTACATTCAGTAAATTTTTATTAATTGTTTCAACAAATTAAGATATTAACAATTTCTGTGAAATTTGATATTTTTCAATTTGAGAAAGTCAGCAGGAAAAGAGTTAATTAATTAGATGCGGCATCACCTTCCAGTTGCCATGACGTATTCGTGAACTGGGTTACACTGGATACTGGAGACTCCCATACTGTGTCTACAAGGATAAAGGAAAGACATTAATAGTCTTCATAAAAGTGGGCAAGAGAATACCATACAATAATTATTATGATCTGTACCGCGGTTATATGCACGCAATTTAGGTAATTGCGAAAGAGAAGCCTGAAAAAAATTCATCCCTTTGAAGCCTGAATTTTTTTTCAGACTTCTCTTTCGCAGTTACTTAAATTGCATTTATAACCGCAAAGGTCGTATCATAACGCCATTAGAATGTCATGCCTAATACAAAACATCCTTTGGGGGGAAGCACGTATGGGTTTGCAGTAATGTAGTTTTTAGCTATTTTTCTTGCAGTTTTGTAGAAATTTTCATTTTAAGCTGTTGTAAATCAATATTACAGTTGTAAAATTGTGTTTTTATTTTTCTTTGCATGATTTTGCAGTTTTGGAACCCCTCGTGCACCCCTCATTTCTACATCAAGTTTTTTGCTGGCGACATGCAAATGAAATAGGAACTAACTGCACCTTCTACATGTGAAGACTGGTTGAGAACAACCTTGTCTAATGTCCCAGCCTTTTAATAAGCAGTCATCTCCACCTGAAAAATGTTATACAAGCTTTGTAAAGCACATTAAATACTATGTTCATTTTTTCACATTCTTGCATCACACTTTTAAATTACTTTTAAATAAAGAAGTTAGAATTTAGTGTAACAATTGATGATGTGCAAGGAAAATTTAATGGTTAGTTTGCAAGTGTGTCCATATTTGGTCAAAAATATCCAAAATCTAGAAAATATCGTTGGGTTGGGCGATGGGCTAGCACCCCATTCCTGTAAAAAACATCTAGCTACAGAAACGAGGTACAGATACAGAGATGACACCTTGATCAGGGAGCGTTGGAGCCCCAGAATAGTGGAAGTAGAACGGACTTTGGTGAAAGCCGGAAAGTAGCCAGGAACCTGAAGCCTACATTCCTTGGTCCTAAACACACTTCAAGAATAGCATGCTGGAATGTCAGAACCCTCTTCCAGACGGGAAAGACCCAACAGATAACAAGAGAGATGAGTAGATACAACGTAGACATCTGTGGGATCAGTGAATGTTGACGGACAAAATCCGGGAAGATCGATCTCACTACAGGTGAGACGATAGTGCATTCAGGTCATGATGAAGACCACCAAAAAGGAGTGGCAATTGCCACGTCTTAGGAGATTGTAAATTGCCTAGAAGAGTGCGAACCGATTAACAAAAGATTGATAACAGCTACGTTTAACTCGAAGTATAGGAAGCTTACAATTAAGCAATGATATGCACCATCCAAAGATGCAATGGGATAAGATAAGGAGGAATTCTACGAACAACTCCGAGCAGTAAAAGAAAAGATCCCAAAGCACAACATTTGCATTATTATGGGAGATTTTAATGCCAAAGTTGGGAATGATGTATCTCATTTTGAGAGGATGATGGGGAAACACAGGAAAGGTGAAAGGAACGACAGTTGGCTCAGACAAATAGAATTCAGCAGTGAAAAAGGGGTTAGTGACAACAGGGGCACTATTGCAACACAAGAACATCCACAAAAATACTTCAACACGAACAACCAAATAGACCACAACTTAGTCAGTGGAAAATATTGGAGATCTATCTTGGAATCAAAGGGAAGGTAAAGAGTAGATATTGGAAGTGACCATCAGTTGGTGATCAGCAAAGCATAACTGAAGATGAAAGGACCATATTAGAACAAAGTTGATCGTCTTGATACGATTTTAGAAAGAGATTTAGAATATATTCGCTGTTTTGGAAGGAATGGCAGATGAAGAGGATGTCGACAAAACGTAGGATGAATTTAAGCTGTGGAAGTCACACTAGGAAAGGAAAGGAAGGATGTGAAAGAGTGGCTGACAGAAAACACATTGAAAACTACAGAAGAAAGAAAAGAGATGAAGCGGAAGATGAACAGTACAAAATCATGATCAGCTAGCATTGTACATGAAAGGAGAGAGGAACAACAAAAACTCAACAGAGAAGTGAAATGGAAGCATAGAAGGGAATAGAGGAAATACATCAACAGACTGACTAGAGAAGCAGAGGAGACTGCAGAGAAGGGTTTTTTAACAAGGGACGCTGTACAGAATAACGAGGAAGATCAGTGCGCAATTTAAGAGTGGAAGCAGTGTGTTAAGAGACAAGGACGGTAACATTCTTAACAAGGAGAAAGATATACAGAAAAGATTGAATGAACACTTTGAAGAGGTCAGAATCGAAAAAGGAAAAGTGAATGACGAAATAGGGGACAATGAGATCACAGAAAACAAAATGAGATCCGTACTGAAGAAGGTGAAGAATAAGGCTCCAGAAATCGACAACATTACAGGAGAGCTGCTGAAGCTGATGTAGAAACATCAACCAAGTGGCTAAAGAAGCTATTTGATGAGATCTGGAAGGAGGAGGAGACACCAAAGGAATGGTCAAGAGGGGTACCAACAACAATACTGAAAAGGGGGACTTCTCAAGATGTTCCAGCTGGAGGGTCATAACACTGCTGTCTGTTCCAAGCAAAATTCTGGGAAGCATCCTAATTGAGAGGATGCGGAAAAAAAATAGACAAAGAACTGAGGAAGGAGCAAGCTAGATTCAGGCAGGGGAGAGGAACATCAGATCAAATCTTCATTTTACAGAACATAATTGAACAATGCATAGAGTGGAAAGTACTGTTATATTCAAATTCATCAATTTTGAAAACGCATTTGACAGCATACTTCCACAACTTTGTGGAAGATCATGGAATTATATGGTGTACTACCATAGATAAGAGCAATGATAAAGAAATTATTTGAGATCAACAAGATATGTGTGGTAAACAAAGAACTGCAGTAAGAGTTGGTGAGGAGAAAGTGCAGGGTGAAACAAAACTGCGGAATGTCCAGATTCCCATTTCTCTTGGTACTAGATTGGGTCATGAAAAATAACATGCAGGGGAACAACACAGAGATTAGATAGAAATTTACAAGCAAGTTGTAAGATCTTACGTTTACTGATAATATTGTGCTCATATCCAGCAAATTCAACAACATCGAAAACAAAACAACAGCAGTAAACAAGTGGGCAGAAAAAAGCAGGACTTAAAATCAAAATTGGAAAGAGAAACATGATGCGAATAAATGCCAAAATAGAATGATCTATCAAGATCAATGAGCAACAAATGAAGGAGATAGAAGAATTCACATATCTGGTATCGAAAGTAATCAAAGAGGGCTGGGCATTGACGACATAAAATCAAGATTGCATAATTCCAGAAACGCTTTTCTATCATTGAATCAAGGGTGGAAATCCAGCATATAGTATAGCGTGAAGACCAAGGTGAAGATCTACAACAGTAATGTAAAATTATTACTGATGTATAGATTTGAGTGCTGGATAATGACAATGGTAGACATCAAGAAGTGCAAGGCATTTCAAAACAGCTTTCCAGTCTTAAGAAGTTGAAAAAATGAATATCAGCTGCTGGTGACAGATTAGTCTCCCCTCTCCACGGGGAATCGATGACTCTTGAGAGAAGCTCTAGTTCCAGCACTCGGGCAAGTTATGCTCATAAAAGCATTTATCCAGCTAAAAAGTAAATGAACTTTAGTAACAGGAAAATAAAAAAAACAAGAACATAATGTACAGTTCACCCTGAAGTTCATCATCTCACCAGAGTAAATCACATTTGGGGTCCACCTGTCAAATGCAGCTATCCATGATTCATACTGGTGCCCAGTCCACTGCAGTACTTGCTCCATCTCAAAAGATCCTTGCTTGCACCTCAGAAGGGTCAATCCTCCTGCAGAATCACTGATAACAACCTCCGGGATCCTTGCAGCAAAATACAGAGTAATGAATAATTACTGACTGAGAATTGATTTTGGCAGCTGCCCAATAAACAGAGCGAACAAAGACAGTTTTAAAATAATTTTCTAAAAGCAAAACAAACACTATAAATAGCAGTAACAAAACAAGAGACCCAAGCTCTATATAACTGGCTGATATTACTTGCGAATTTTCATCCTGGCTATAATTTCATGTGCCTCATCAGCATGAAAACCTTTTTTAATAATAATTATTAACAAAATGTTTTCGTGCTGAGGCACCTGAAATTATAACAGACCTAAAGTTTAATGTATGTTGTTCAGTAGTATGAAAGAAAGAATAAACAGTTGTCAGAAAAAATTGGTATAGGCCCTGAGTGGGAATCGAATTCACATCTCCCTGTAATCTAGTCAGGAGTGCCAACCACTACACCATCAGGGACCACCATGCTGGCAACGTAGCAGTTACATGATTAGTTGAGTTGGTTAGCGTGTGAGGATTCCCGGGGCCCAATTTTTTCTGAAATGCAAATGCAGCCTAATACTACTGGAGTACTATTAAGTTCTTTTGCTGTTCTGTTTACAGAAATACAGTACAATCCAGTGCCTAAAATTCCATTCCCATTCTAACAAGTAAAACCTTACAAAACAAGTAATGTGTAGTTCCAGAAAAT
>JAODFW020965971.1:0-10579 GCA_027575235.2 Palythoa mutuki
GTATCTACGGTTTAAGACAGATGCACTGTATCGTTTTGACGCAAAACACCCCTGAAGGTATACGGTAACCTTAAATGAGAATTGAAAGCTTCTGATAGTTCTGTTTATTATTGTATTGCGGTCAAAGTGAAAATAAAAGACGAACGCTTCTAGTGTTGGGCTCTTTGGTTAGTTTGACACCTTCCAAAACCATAAAACAATTTCAAACAAGTCGTTCCAGGGATCCTCCGCTGTCCAACAATATTAATGTTAAATAAGACTTTTCTTTACCTTGTGCCCATATCAGCAGCTCACATTCGATAGTTCTCTGTATATAGCTCAAACTAAGCGATTTGTTTCAGTTATCATATCCATAGTCTGAATTTCCCGCGCGCCGCCATTTTGAAATGTGACGTATAACGGTTGCAGTGCCAGTCTCCACTCTCCATTTAACCAATAGCAATGGACCAGTGGGAGTCTGGCACTACAACCCCGACGCGCGGGAAATTCAAACTATTAAAATGACCAAAACAAAATGCTTGGCTTGAGCTATATGCAGAGAATTATCAAACGTGAGCTGCTGATATAGACACAAGGTAAAGAAAAGTCTTATTTTAGATTAATATTGGACAGTCGAGAATCCTTTTTACTTGAATATACGAGCATAAAAAACCCTTTTAAAACCACGCGCTTTTCACAATGATGAATACTTCATCAAGTCTGACAGCACTACTACTATTTTACACAAAGTGGTAACCCTTTTCCTGCTTAGCTTTTAGGAGAGTCCAAATGTTATCAAACTTGCAAGAAATTGTCAACTTCTGAACTTCCCGACACAAGACATTTTCTCAATCTAAATTTTGAGGCAAACAAAATGAATGGTTACTTTATTGGGTTTCAACCAATGGTTGAGAAGTTGAAACATTCTTGATTTAAATGATACTGGGTTTAGCAGGATAAGGGTTTACATTATTTTTACAAGCTTTACCGATATCTTATTATATATAATTTAGTCCTCAGTGGTCTGTTGAAACAAAGATCCATCCAAAAACTCACATCGCTAGCACAATACCAACGCTAACTATATACAACTTGTTTGCCAGGAAACAAAGAAAAAAAAGTTAAAGCAAAGATAAAGCAAAGTAGAATTAATTTAGTATGTTCTATCATCGTTTCATAAAATAAAATTATTCGCAGACAAGAGCTGATACGCTGCTAATTCTTCACTTTAATCAACGCGCTACAGGTCGCCTAGTTGTACTTTTTCACTAGTTTCAATTCAGTTTTTTTCCAAACTAGAATTTTTGAGTTTCGATCCACAATGCACAGCTGGTCTTGCTGCCTGAACACGTGACCCGCGAGCCGTGCACTGCGAATAGCCCCACTGAAAACAAAGTTTGCTGTCCGTCGTGAATACCGATTTCGTAAATTCAAAACATCCACAAATAAAAACAGATACACAAAAAAACGACCTGAACAGAAAGCACCGACTTTTAACAAACCGTAATGTTTAATTTAATGACTTTTAAAAATTCTATTAGATGTCGTCCTTGGGCTCTGTTGGAACCCGAACGCGAGAAAATTTCAGCTTTCAGTTTCCTATCTTCTGAAAATTGATGTAGGGTAAAATTCTCCAACTAACTCCCATATTTATCATATGTGCAGTTTGGGAGAATTCTGCTCTTCATCCTCCACAGAAAAGATATATTTTACTTGATCAACCCACAATATCTCATAAGTTAAAGTTCCAAATCTACATCAGCTCTTTCAGGAGACTTGAGATGCTGAACAAATACAAGGTGTTGAAAGTGATTCTCACAACGGTTCCCCAAAAACCAATTTTATGTTCCATATTACAAGTCCATCTTAAAGTTAATTTATATTGGGCCCTGTGCTGTCATTCTAGACGTCCGCATCCACAAATGAAATTGCGCAATTTACCCTTTCAGAAACTGTAAAACGGCCCATTAAGCAACATCGGAACGTCTCTAGATATTGGGAACGATCACACCATCGTCCTGTCTACGTCTAGTATTACCATAACTATTTCTGCTTAACTCTTGGCGCCTTAAATACCTCTCTGAAGTGTTGACAGAAGAAGAACTCCAAAAGATACGGAAATATGCAAGGCTTCACATGGAAATGCACTGACAAACAGACCAGCTAAACACGCACAGACTGTCACAAATATTTACTCTTGCACATGAATTAAAGCGCTGTGTCACGGCCATAGGTAGAGCTTCATACACTAGCGATTAAGCGAATACTGACTGTAAGTGAGCTAGCCAATCTTCACTATATATATCCACTACACTTCCGTTTCATGGCTGTTCTGTTGAGGATCTGACGCAGTGCTGCTGTTTTCCGAGCCATTTTCATCCTCCTCAATTATATTTTCTGTTATAGGAGTTTCTCGCATGACCTCCTGATCGAGGTTTTCGTCTGCGCTAGCATTTTCTGCCAAATTCTGGTCGCGCTGAAACTGCTTCAGTTTTTTCACCCAATAATCAAAATTTGTTTCAATGTTTGTTGTCAGTGCTGAGACTATTTTCCGGGTCTTTGCTCGCTTCTGTTTTGACGTTTGCTTTTCCTCTTCGGTTCCTTTGTTCCCCTCATCTGACACATCTGAGTCGCTCTCCAGGTCTGTGCTACTGTCGCTCATCTCGATCCATTCTCCCGGAAGCAGCCCAGCATTGGCGTACGAATTAAACAACGGCGCCACCAAATGTTTGATAAACGACTCCTGCAGCTGCTCCACGTGCGGTTGATTGCGATCCATGTATGGCGATACTGGCATTCCGCGTTCAATCTCTTCATCCCCCTGGAGAGAATCAACAAGGTGTTATGGCAGGATTTTCAGTAGAAGATTTTAGGAAGGATGGGGGGAGGGGAGTTCAGGGAGCCCCTTAATCTTTCATTAGGGGTTCCAAGCGAACCAATAGGGATCCTACCACAGCAAGGGGAATGTTTGACCAGCTTACAATTTTAGCTTTATTTTCTAATTAAAAAAATCGTGATTTCAGCCTATTTTACTATTGCAACTGTATTGTACAAAAGGAACCTTTTAGGGGCTTTTTCTGTAATATATATATTTTTTTAAAAGTCTCAGTGTTGGAATTCTGTAAGTTTTCTTCTTCTTCTGTTTTTAATTCTGGCCTAAAGTTCACTGCGATGGCTCTCAATCTTCTGCGCTCAATGCAGGGACGCAGAGAATTTTAACTTTTCTATCCCAGATTATATTTTTGCATAAAATAAGCAATTTTTCCGTTAACGAAAACCCTGTATGGGTAAGGACATTGTGTAGAATACACCCCTAAGGCAATTTTTCTGGGGAAGGTGGTTAGGTTTAGCGCTAGGTTTAGCAGAACCACCCCACTAGGGGGAGGGGGGGGGTGTTTTCTACACAATACTCCCGATAACTTGAACCTTCAGGGGAAATGAAAAAGGTTCGAGTTTTCGGGAGGAAGTTTGCAAGGTCTCAAATCAAAAGAACATTCCGTTTGACTGTAATAATAATGGCCACTGATAAAGAAGACCAACAAACTAAACAGATATATGCCAATCCAGAACATACGTTGAGACCAAGCTGTCCAAGGCAAACACTACAAATGAACGGGTAATAAATGATACTAGAGGTTTTAAAAATTTCCTTGTTAATATGAAGTTCAATAAAAGTGATGAAAAGAGGAGTTTTTACAAGTACAAATTTGTGAGACACGAGCACAATGTTTGAAACTACATTACCATGTTCGTGAAAGGAGTATCAGAAATTGGATAATATTCAAGATCTTCATGAGTAACCCACTGTGCTCCCTTCAATTCTAGTCCCCCTTCCCCCTCCCACCCGCCTCCATTCCCTTCTTCTAACCTGCTCATAGAATTCCTCAACTATTCTGTCAGTCCAAGTGACATGGAGGTCTTTTCTCTTACTCGGGCCAGAAATGTCCGCCATCTTGATACAAATCTGTGCAGTGAGAAGGCGGTCGGCCTCCAGAGACCAGTCTAACCCTCCTCCATCTTCTGACATCTGAAAACATGATGTATAGTAATCATAAAATAAAATCCGACTTACAAGTTTGTTGCATTTCGATTTAGTATTTACAACTGCGCTGGGTTCACTTTGGCATTGAAGGTGCACACCTCAAAATTTGGGTGCACAGCTGAAAAATACTTAGGCAGAAAAATAGGAAAGCTTTGTTAGAATTCGTGGGTTAAAATTAATTAGGATTTGCTAAAAGTACATATGATTAATGTCTTTACCACCACCTGGTTAGTATTGTTGGCAAGGTGCCAGTCTGCCGAGTGGGAGGTTCAGGTTTGAGTCCCAGTCGGACCATCACTCTGGGTCTTAAAATAACTGAGAAGAAGGTGCCCCCTTTACTTTAACATCTACAAATGGTTAAACCTTTGCATCTTCTTCGATAAGGGTGTTCAGTGATTTTTGGCCTCTATTTTCATTCAAAACTTTAAGGAAAAACAAATCAGTTTACATTTGGGCAGTCGATCATTACCATAGTTTTTTTTTGGACCTTTGAACTTTTTCGGCACTTTTAATCCTAAAATTTGATTTTTGAAAATTTAGGACATTTTAGGGTTTTTATGACCATAGGGTGTCCAGACCCTGTCTTTACTTACTTAGGCTGTGTTTTTATGACACCGGGTCGAGTTTTGTTCCGGATCGAATTGGCTTTAATGTTTACATGGTAGAATCGAAAATGGCAAACCTGCATTGCTTCAGGTTAGCACACACATTTCTGGTCGCCGTCTTGGATTTGTACCTCAAGATGTGCATTCACTAGGCAGTGCCCAGCTGAAAAAAAAATTGAAGGCTCCGGGGATGACACTGGTCTTGTTCTGGAATGAACTTCGATCTCTGTTTACATGATTCCGGAATAGAATCTCGCACTGGAATGAAAGTTTTGATCCGGAATGAAATCCCTGTGAGAACTCGATCCGGGATGACTTCACTCTCGTTCCGGATTCATGTAAACACTGTGTACTCAAATGCAGACTTTCAAGTGGGAGAATGAAGAAATCGGAGCGAGTTCATTCCGGATTGAAACTTGACCCGGTATCATGTAAACACACTCCAAGACTTTTTTCAAAATATTTTTGATATTTTAAGTTCTGTTAAACCCATTACATACTGGGCCTGGCAACTCACCTTCGCATTGAATTCCGATAATATGTCAAAATGTCTTTTTAGGTCAGTGGCCAGAATGCACTCAATCACCAGAAACCGAAAACGCTTGAACTGGGCTGGTTCCAATTCACATAAGAACTTAAAGTTTGGGTCCGAGAGGAGCAGCGAGAAAGCTGAAGCTGCGTGATGATTCTCTAACACTGAACGATCATTGTACAACAGAGCCTGGTAAGCAAACAAGAACAATGTCGGCCTTTACCCTGCTAGAACCAGTTTTTCACACAATCAAGAATGTAACTTTAAACTTTTGAGCAAAACTAACCGTTCCAATTTCCCAAACTTAGCTTCCACATGAACAGAGAAGTTTTTGTCATTTTTATTTTTTTCTTATAAGTACGTTCTAACTTTTGCGAGTTAATTTTCGTAAATATTGTATAATACTCCCTATAATATATCTATGATTCACTCACTATCATATGAGAAGAAGTGCAACTATCAACTTTTGAACCAGTTTCAAAAAATTTAATTTATTTTACACGTCTGTTTTGTATTTTCATTCTTAGCTGTATATTGTATGTACTTTATGTCTGCACAGATTTAAGTATGCTGATAAACAACCTGGGTCTAAGAGGGTTTGAGGGGCAGAATATATAGCCACAGTTCTTTGGATGGTCGAAACCTGAGTCGGTGTGAAGCAAGAATACAATAATATAACACCCGAAAAGTAGGGCTGGAAATTAACTATTTGAACTATTCTCCAGTTGGGTGCGCAGTATCTGGAAATCACTCGCTCAACTGAAATCTTGCTTGCTCAAACTAAATCAAAACTAAAGGTACGACTGTCGCAAAAAAAAAAAAAAAAAAAACTACACAAACAGTGCAAATTCTCTTTAATTAAGATTAGAAACACAGCTCTTACAGGTTTCTATTCAATACAAATGACATGAAATTAAACTCTGTGTATACTAACAGACAGAGTTATGATCAACTAACTCGGTGGTTAATGCAGTGCCATTTTTAGCTCAAACCGGCATGTTCTGATTAATTTATGCAATTAACTCTTACTCGTCAGTCAGGTGATCTTTTCTTAATTTCTGCTCAACCAAGGCAAAATGTACTTGCCATTGGCAAGTGGTTGGATATCGATATCCAGCCCTGGAATACGAACTGTGATAAAATATGAAACACAAAAATGACGTATGACAATTGATGTAAAGAATGTGCGCGAGATAATTTAAGATTAAGAACAAATACAATCCTTTCTAAAATGTGTTCTGGCCTGTATCAAATAAATAGTAATAAGATTTACATAAATGCGAGGAAGGTGTGTGGTTGTTCCAAACCTAAAAAAACTCACTCACATAAAGAACTGTCAAGAATCACTTGTGCTATTTTACTGTAGTTTTGCCTAAAATCAACTCAAGTTTTGATCATGCACAGAAATGAGATTTTTTCCCTTTTAATGTAGAACCAACCTGCTCTGAAAGTGTGGCAACAAGAAAGGCATTGGTTCTCCCAGGATGGTCATAATCATGCATCGCTGCAGCAGTATAGAGAGCTAGCAGCTCCAGCAGAGGTATTGCATCCATTAGTGTACCATAACCACTATAAGCCTTGCCGTCACCACCATGACCAGTTGTTATACCACTATCGGAGTCTGAATCTGACTCATTGCTTAGTTTCTGTGGCGACCCTGGGATGCAGAAGCCGGGAATCTTTTGGGTTGTCAGATAGTAAACACCATGTAAAACATCTGCTGCATGTATGCAGTTGTGGTCTGTTGGAAAAAATAAAGGTTTGTATGGTTTCATTTCATTTCAGTCAAAGCACCATGAGAATTGAAAGCTGAAATAAAGCCATTTTTTATGGTTTTCTCAGCTTTTTTTCAAGTTTTATTGTAAGTTCTATATAGTTTCAAACTTCAAACAAAATTTAAATTTTTTCCCCTTTAAAACAAAAAATTCAGCCCAGAAAGTTGAAAAGATAAATTCTCCCAACCGCTAGTACAGAAAGTATGAAGCTCAGTTGGGAGAATTTACCAACATGTCATTTGTCGTGCTTGGGGCTTAAAAGGTTAAAATGAACTCAAAACTCTCACTATCACATTAAGCATTTCACCACTAAGCTTCACCTTGATTGACTGTAGCAGCTAACAGAACAGGAATCAATGGGCAAACAACAACGACCCGAAAATGGAGCTAGCGAGGCCACACTATGCAGAAGTACAATACCAACATTACAAGACAAGCTTTAACGGTGGTGAGGTTGATGCAGTGGTAAGATCCCTGCCTTCTAACCACAAGGTCCCAGGTTCGATCCCCGGCTCAGCCGAGTGTTGAACATTTGTGTTACCTTCTTTTCTGCCAAAGTTGTTTCAGCTTTCCATTCTCCCAAGGTCAGTAAAATGAGTATCAGCTTCTGCTGGGGGATAATCTGCAATGTATTAGTGTCCCGTCCAGGGGGAGTCAATGACTTTTATCTGGTTAATACTACAGAAACCAGAGATAAGCACCAGCTCCAATGGGCCACTTAGGCTCGTAAAAGGATTTAGCTTTAGCCTTTTTTTAATGTGGAATCCACAGGGGAAAAGTGGAGAAGAGGGTGGCCAAGAAACAGGTTGAGAGAATGGAGAGATTTGGAAACAGAGATGAAGAAAGCCAAAATGTCATTCATGGATGTGGGCAGGAAAAATCAATATCGAGTGAGATGGAGAACAGTGGTTGATGGCCTGTGCTGAGGATTAAGTAGGTAAGTAAATTTTGATGCCCTAGTGATATCATCTTGAACAAGGGCTATTGCCAGGAAATAAACAAGCTCCTTAGACACAGTAAGCTCCAGTATTTCTGACTCACACAATAGCAACAGGATAAGAACTCACAAGGTATTTCATGGTATCCACTTTCCAATGTGTGGAAAAACCTTAAAAAGGCCTTTTCTGGAATTCGGAAGGCTTCAAACAAACCAACATTCTGGAAAACTTTGTAAGAAACCTGAAAGAACAAGAACAGATTACACAGAATAAATGTCATGTACATTGTGTACATAAATGATGTCACCTTTTATAAGGGGTTAGTAATTACTGTTTATCTTACGATATACTACTACCATTGCAACTGCTACTGCAGCTAATGCTACTGCTGCTATTGCTACTGCTGCTACTACTACCATACTACTGCTAAAAATACCACTAGCGCTACTACTATTGCTGCTATTAACACTACCACTACCGCTATTGATACTACTGCAACTACTACTGCTATTGCTGCTACTAATAACACTATGAAATACTGCTGCTGTTACTGCTACTGCTGCTGCTACTACTACCATACTACTGCTACGCTACTACTGCTACTAATAACACTATGAAATACTGCTATTGCTACTGTTACTGCTACTACTACCATGCTACTACTGCTATACTACTAACTACTACTGCTACTAATAACACTATGAAATACTGCTATTGCTACTGTTACTGCTGCTGCTACAACTACTACCATACTACTGCTATGCTACTACTGCTACTACTACTGGTATTACTGCTACTACCACTACAACTACTGCTATTGCTACTGCTGCTGCTGCTACTGTTACTATTACTACTACCAATAATAATTCAGCTGGCTAAATGCACTGCTTGCAATGAAGGACTGAATGACAATGCAGCTCGATGGCTTCAGACTACAAGCACTTAAATGAACAGTAACTGCTTATAGTCAAGGGTACAAACACATACACAACTACAGTTGCTATATATCATGGCCTATGCACAGCCTCAGAGCGCAGTACCACAGCCAGTTAAAATACTCTGAGAGTTGATTATGCTGAGGGAAGAAAACCACAGTACTTGGAAGAATTAATCCCTGGAGTGGGGTTGCGATCAGCCCACAGCAGGCAACTAAAATTCAACATATATAGGTAACATTTTTTGGGTTCCAGGTCTAAAACCCATATGAACCCACTGCTACCTATTTCTTGGAACTGTAAACAAGTTGCCACCCATGACTGTGTTTCTTGTGTAAGTTTTAAACTTCTTTGTACAGTTGAACCTGAAATAACCAGACCTCGATTATATATCTGGACTTTTCGGTTATATGAACTTTCTCTCTGGTTCCAAATTTTTTTATGAATATTGATTAGAATTTTCAAACACTCTCCTGAGTAATATTTTATCTCAAAAAGTTGGAAACAGAGCCACAAGACATTTATTTGCTTGCACACTTACAGCCAAGATTATTCAAGTCTTCGAAAAAGATAGTCAAGACAATTTTCAAGAATAAATACATAATATTTGTTCATTTAATATGTATTTGTCTTATTGTTTTATGTCATTAATAATCATATTTTCAATTATCTGGACTCTCGATTATCAGGACTACTTTGTCTGGTCCTAAGAAGTCCAAATAATGGAGGTTTGACAGAACAGGGTTCACAACACTGTGTAAGGACATCACATGATTCAGAACAGCTTCCAAGATGCCAGTTATTTATTGCTGCTTTCAAGAATCATTTCTCGGCTGTGGTGCAAGTAATGGCAAAGAGATTGTCTACACAAGTTCAGTGTACTCCGAACATTAATACAAGAATAGGTCGTAAAAAAGTAGAGTTCTGCTCTAATTGACATATATTTATATGAAATATATCTGGCACTCACCTGGCAAAGTATGTTACCATATTTACAAGCATCAAAGATTGGAAAATTCCAGTCAGAAATCATGTCTAAAATTTTGTCTAGTTCATCATCCTTTGGAAGTTGAAAGTCTTTAACAGCTCTTGCATTACTTGAAGTGAGTTCTGCATTGCCTTTCTTTATGGAACAATTTCCATTACGATGACAAGCGCAATTGCACTGTATATTACTATCATTTTCTTCAGTATTACTGTTATTGCTATTTGCCTTCTCCACTGCATCCTTATCAACTTTTACATCCTCATCACTAAGTTTTCTATTGCAAGAACCTGTTATTTTATCAGGTGTTTTTTGAGTGGCTATCGGCGAGGGAGGAAGTTGCCTGTCAGGTGATTTTCTCATCAAACTTGGTGACACAGAAACTGGTGGAAAATTACTTGTAAATAAAGTTGGTCTATGTTTGTTGTTAAAATCTTGTGAGCTTGGCTTTACTGGTGAATTATCAGAACTTTCAAGTTTACTTTTGCTTCCAAGTACAAGGGGGCTAGCGCTACGAGGGGTACCTGATGGGCTAGGGTTTGTATTGGTTGCACTAAGATCATGGGAGCGTGTTAACTGCATGTCAACATCAAGTGTCGGCATGCCTGTTGCAGAAGTAGTAGTTGTCCATGTACTTGACATGCGCCGAGCTGGCGATGCAACTGAACGGCGTAATCTCTGCAAATAAACATTTGGAAATATATTGCATGTTACTGTATCTCAAAAACAGTTTTCCCTTGTAAACCTTAAACTTATAATTATAGTGAAACTATGAGATGATCGGGGAG
>JAODFW020966057.1:0-10579 GCA_027575235.2 Palythoa mutuki
ATCATTTTAAGAGAGAATTAAATGTTATCCGGCCGGCCCGCATCGATTGGCCATCGTGCGCGCCTAGTAACAGCGCTCCGCACGCTTTGGGAGAACTCTAACTGATATTTTAAGATATGGGCCGGACTACAGATATCACTCTGTCGCAGAGAATGCATGGCAGAGTCCTTGATATATTGACAGCTGCTCTCTCTTATTCCACACAGTTTCTATATAGCGGCAGCTTAATAACATCTAACCAATTAACATGAATACGGTCTGCTAAGACTGATAACAGCTCGGCCATCCCCGAGACCCTGAAAATGGTGGAATGTTAGAGACGAGCCCTACTTTTTTTCTACCGCTTTTCTTGAAAACGGGTTACATATCCATAATTTCTTTCTTTCCAGTTTACTCATTCATTTCCCTCTAGTTAAAAGATTTTTGCAATTAAATTTAAGAAAATTCCATGCAGGGAACATTAAGAATCAAAATGTTGTCTTGGGTTTTGCTTTTGAATATTATGATCGGAGAAGTTATTACAGCACAAACAAAACATTGCTTTAAAATAAAATCTCGTTGCATTTTACTTTAAAACCACGTTGTAGACAGGTTGAAGTATTCTCAATATTCTCAATATGAAAATCTAAACATTCTGGTGTGGGAAAAGCGAAATGCTGCAGAACAACGGGAGGTACCCTAGTACTTACTCGTATCATTACTTAACTTTCAGAAAACGCGACAAAATTTTTCATAATACATTTTGAATAACAGTTTACATGCTAAAATTTCCTGAAGCTGATTGCCTAAGAGCAATGATTTTTCAGGGAAATTTACCGCAGAGAAATTAAATTTAGTGCAATTTTCTTTTAGCAAGTCATTCTAATTAGCTAATAGATATTGAAACTAATTAGGTTAGTGACACCAGGGGAGCTATATTGGGGGTTGCTGCGGGATTGGTAAGGGATATGCGGGAAAGGTGCGGGATTCGCGCGAGATGTGCGGGCAAGGTGCGAGGCAAACTACAGGATGATGGTTGGGCTTCCAAGCTGTTTTTTTTTTAAAGCAAAACGCTCTGAACGAGCCGCATTAAGAAACAATGAACAATATAAAGTTCACATATCTTGGTCGTTACTTGATTACATTTCTTTAATGTATATTAATATAGGTATTATCAAATGGTTCAAATGGAGTGCAATTTGGAATTTAGTAGCACATGAATAAATATTTCAAAGAATAACATTTCAATTTATGCTTTTTGAAATATTTATGAGTACTGATAAATCCTAAATTGCAGGGACAAATTATTATATTACTTTTTAACAATATGCGTTCAAAAGAAGGCGGAGTGAAAGTTAATTGACAAGTTTATATTGAACCATGCACGATCGCAGGCGCATGAATATAAATTTTTTTGTTTTGCCATGCAGCAGTTCGTTATTTTGAACAAAACGTTGTGTTCATATGAATAATTCGACTCTAAACAGCTTTCATATACAGTTAAAATCTTCAAATGGCGGCTATGTTTGAAGCCAGAGAAGCTGAACACAAAACATTTAAGCCGGTTTAAACACTGATTAATTTCCAGATCCTTTGAATCCAGAACCTATGTTGAACATCATTCGGCTATTTTTGAGACAAATTATTGCATATTCTATGATTCCCATCATATTGTTTAGTCTGAAATGGATTGAAACGGATGGTTTTATGTACTTGGACTTGGCGGTGGTTGTTCGTTGCAGCAGTGATAGCGAATTAAGGAGAACTCTTGCACGTGTTTCTCAACTTTAAGCTTTCCTCCGTAGGTTGCAGTTTTTTCAGCATGTTCAGGTTGTTACTGCGTTTTTTATCATTGTTTTTTACTTTAAAACTCTGACAAAATTCGTTGCTGCAGTTAGCAAACCTGGCGATGCAAGTAACATGGAATTGCACTGTTTTTGTTTCAGCATGTTCTTTGAGCCCGTTGTAAGTACTTAATATTATAATTATTGTCGTTTTTTTTGCCTTTTTTAAACTTTGAATTGAGCTCGTCGCACTCAGTAAACCTGGGCGCCAGTTTTGTTTGTAACGTAATTACACTGCTTTGATTTGTAATTGTACTGTTTGGGATTTATAGAGAGGCTCTCAACCAATCTGATTGCAGTAATTTTTCTATGCATATTATTATTAGTGAGAAGTAATAATTCGATTTCGCGTTCATTCTAAATTAATTATCACTCATTTGCTGGCGCTACATTTCTACCCTCCAGAATTTGTGATTTGCCATTTCTTCGACTTCATTGCCACGCGACCTTTTCAATTTGGGGTGCCATAATCAAAACCATGTTAACCTGAGTATCAGGCCCTTCCCTTCCCTGGAAAGCCTGAGACTCAGGTTAAAACCATGTTTATTAACTAGTGTGCGCCAGCCAACCACAATCTATGAACTAACGATTAACGGTTGTGTTTAAGTGCGGGATAAAGGCAGACAAAACGCAAGTTCGGCGCAACCAACATCCCCCAACGGATACGTGATTCCCCAATGGACACGTAATCCTCAATGGACACGTAATCCTCCAAGGGACACGTAATCCCCAATGGACACGTAATCCTCCAACGAACACGTAATCCCCCAACGGACACGTAATCCCCATAAATAATCGCCCATCGCCCCATGCGGAGCATAGACCATCGATGAGCTTCCTTCATCTCACCCAGTTCTGAGCCCTTCTTTCCAGTTCTTTCCAACTCTCAAACCAGTCTCTGTGACTTCCTTTTCCAAATTTCTTCTCCAGCTATTTCTTGGTTGCCCTCGTTTCCTTCTCCCCTTGGGATTCCACGAAAGGGCCTGCCGCGCGATGTTGTTTGTCGGCTTCCGCAAAGTATGGCCCAGCCATCTCCACATCCTTCTTCTAATCTGTATTGAAACCGGTATTTCCCCAGCCCAATGCCATAGCTCCTCATTTGTCACTTTGTCTTGCCAGGAGGGTCCAAAAATTCTCCGGAGACAATTGTTGATGAAACTTTAGATTCTTCCTTGTATTTTTGTGGTCGTTCTCCATGTTTCTGCCCCAATAAAGTAGAACGGATTTAACATTAGATCGAAATATATGCAGTTTAGTTCTTAAAGATAGCTCTCTTGATGACCAAACAGCTCTGGTCTTGCCAATTCTTATCAGTGCATCCTTGTCTGTTCCTCCTAGGGTATCCACAACACTTCCAAGATATGTAAAATCCTTAACTTCCTCCAACTGTATGTATGATGTTTAGTAGTGTAAAAATAAAGAATTTTAAAAATATTCTCGTCAGAAAGAATTGGTCTATGCCCTGAACGCTATTGTAGTATTTGAACGCATTTCAGTGGAATGAATAAAATCGGACCCAGGATTCCTCATGCACGAACTAGCTCAACTAATCATCAAACTGCTACGTTATTAGCGTGGTGGTCCCTGATGGTGTAGTGCTTAGTACACCTGACTAGAATACAGGGAGACGTGGGTTCGATTCCCTGTCAGAGCATATTCTAATTTCTTCTGACGAGTATAATTATTCCACGCAGTAAGTGTATCTCTGTTTCATTAGAGTATGGAAAAGACAGATGACACTCCCTTAACAAGAAATGAATTTGTGAGGATTCTGATGGCAACACCGTCAGATTGTGAACTGAGGGGTCAGGTACTACACCAGTTTGGCTACTGCTACGTACTTCGTAGGTCCAGTGCGTGAATACATTAATAGACCACTTCAACGAACTGTATCCCCCTTCCAGGTTGGGGATTGGGTCCGAACTCGGATTGAAACAATAAACACTTTCATGCGATTCGCACAGGCTTTGAGCTTGAAAAAACTTTAACCCTCTAAGCCCCAAACACGAAAAATGACGTGTTGGTAAATTCTCCCAACTGAGCTCCATACTTTGTATATAAGCAGTTTGAGAGAATTTGGCTTTTCAACTTCCACAGCTTATTCAATTTGATCAATTCCTTCTCATTACCAGTTACATTATTTTGTTTGAGTTATGTTAGGAGAAGTTAGATGTTAATAAATTGCCTGGGGCTGAAAGGGTTAAGGTCGTAATCAGGCATGATAGAATAAGGTAAAAGGTGTTTGAAACTGATTAAAAATATTTGTCTATGATAACTTCTCTAAACATTTAAAGCCCTTCTCGGCTCTTCATTAGTAGGTGACTAAAAGTTGACGAATTCTGCATATGACATACAATTGAAACACAATTTATTGTTCACATAATGACTTGTGGATGTCAGGCATGCTGATGTGATGGTTTTGAGAATTTGGGTCCTCTGTAGAATACTAAGCTTCGAAGAAAAGGCGTCGTTCTAAGTTTATCTCACGTGCCATAATTTTTTACATTTTCGAAACCAATGATCAATTCCTTATTTCTCATTACCAGCTATATTATTTTGTTTTAGTAATGTCGCAATGTACAAACAGGGGAAAGAAATATAAATGTGAAGACAATAAACCAGTGTTACGTGTATTTTTACCGAGTTTTAGAAACATGCTTTAACGTAGGAGACATTAGGAGAACAAGAAGTAAGTGTTGAGAGTACAGCACGGAACAGCTAACAAACAGGCGAAGTTCACCAAGAAAAACAAAGTAAAATGTTAGCGTAACGCTTTTGGGATGTTGTTAAAGAAGAAGTTTAGAACAATTTTTTTCTTGATATAAGTTTTTCCTTTTCCTTTTCTCTCACGAAAAAAGTCACTTTAATGTAGAACGCGACGTTTCGACTGCTTACTGCTAGTCTTCTTCAGGCGATGAGGTTGACTGGTTCAGCTACAGCATTATGTATCGTGGTGGTGTGATGCGAATGGTTCATTTCGATCCGGCTATTGTTTCTGTGTTGTACATTTTCTCCCTTTTTCGTGAGACAAAAGGAAAAAGGAAAACTAATATCATTATCCAGCTACCGCGATGAACAACAACCCACTTCATAACAATTTTTTTCCTCATATGGCTACTTTACTTTCAAGGGTATGAATCTTGAGGGAGCCGACCTGTCCAAATTAGATCTCAGAAACATCAACTTCAAGCTGGCGAATCTTCGTAATACAAATCTAGCAGGTGCGAATCTGTCTAATTCTTGTCTTGAGATGGCCGACTTAACAGGATCACATATGGATGTAAGTATTTGGTACAGACCTCTTTCATAGCCGGTGGCTATTTTAATATTCTGTATTTAAACTAGCCTCACTAAACTCGTTCTTGAGTTGAAACATCAAAACAATGTAATACCCCAAACGAGGCGAATGAGGCTAATTTTAATGTAGACAACAGAATACTAAAATCACCGCCATTTATGAATAAGGTCTATACACAGCTATATGTTACCCCAAATGAGGCGAGTGAGGCTAATTTGAATGTAGACAAGAGAATACTAAAATCACCGCCATTTATGAATAAGGTCTATACACAGCTATATGTTACCCCAAACGAGGCGAGTGAGGCTAATTTGAATGTAGACAAGAGAATACTAAAATCACGGCCATTTATGAATAAGGTCTATACACAGCTATATGTTACCCCAAACAAGGCTGATGAGGCTAATTTGAATGTAGACAAGAGAATACTAAAATCACCGCCATTTATGAATACGGTCTATACACAGCTATATGTTACCCCAAACGAGGCGAGTGAGGCTAATTTGAATGATTTTTCATGTGAACAAATCAATACGAGTGAAGATATATCGTAGTGGAGAAGAAGAAAAACCCAAACCTCGGGACCAAACTAGTGAGACCCGCTACGAAAATGCAAAGTCACCTTTGAAACCACTAGACCATGGACTCAACTGACGTGAGAGCACGGGAAATAACTCTTTATATATGATTGTTTATAACCGCTGACCTCAATGTGGACACACGTGAAATATATTAGCTAGCTGTCAGAGCTGTTTGATTGTAAAATATTATTGTAATTATGGCAGTGTAAGGGTTTAACTCTTGTTTCTCACTGGCTCTGCGGTTTAACTGGGGGTAAAGGAACTGGCCGCGTTTCGATGATCTGAGATGTGTAGTTGGTAAATTCAGCTAATCTCATTTCTCCTTTCGAAGCAAGGAGACAAACAAAAATACTATGATATCGGGAAGACTTTGCACAAACCTGAGATATTATTTATAAATTCTTCTTCTGATTCCATTACATGACACGTGCTAGGGAGCAATATTAAGCAGTTCAAGATTACAGAGGGCTAGCTTGGAAAGAGCTTCCCTTAAAGGGTGCAACTTTGAAGAGATAGATGGCACGGGTGCCCTGTTAGAAGGTGCCAATCTCAAGGCGTCGGACCTAGAGGGCAGCCAGATGACGAATGTCAACCTCCGGGTTGCAACACTGAAAGGGGCAAATTTGAAGAACTGTAATTTGCGCGGAGCCATTTTAGCTGGGGCCGACCTGGAGGTATGTATCAATGTCTACGCTTTAAATAGTGTTTTATGAATCAGTTTTCATTGTAGTCAGCGGTATTTGCGAATTCAATTACTTCTCCTACGAGAACTTTGAATTGAAAGGTTTTTCGTGAGTCCTGAACATTTTTAAGTTTAACCAAAGAATTTTTATACCTCTGAAATTATTGCTTGGTTTATTGCGTTAATTAGAAAAAGAAGAGCACATCCTATTCTTTAACAGATTTTTGTTAGTTGTTCGTGGTCCATCTTTTGGAAAGACGTCACATACTTGCGCACTAAATACCGCGCGGCACCTCTTGCTTTTGGTTATTGTTACAACACCAACAAAAGAGCGATTTAAACGACAGACAGGAATTATTGAATAAATGAGCGAGCAAAAATAATGACGATGATTCATTAATATATATTTATCAACAAAATACTGTCTTCATTTTTATCACACTAGATTCTAGTTGTGTTTAACTCAATTTTCCGCTATGAAATGAGTTCATACACCCGGGTTTAGATTATTGCTTGTAATCACTACACTTGTCTGATTTATTTTTCAACTCAGAACTGCAACCTTGGCGGCTGTGATTTGCAGAATGCCAATCTTCGTGGTGCTAACGTCGTTGAAGCTACCTTCAAAGACATTGTCACACCACTGCACATGTCACAGTCAGCAGGTGCCATTATTGCAAGACATCCACCAAGTACATGAATCTTCAATCAATCAACAATTATCCATGCTTTTCCGATTCTCCACCACGACCTACTGATGGATGTCCTGATTCTCCACCAGTTGTTGTTCTTTCTCAAATGGACCGTGAGAACGTCGCCATCTTTTCTGCTATTCGTCGTATTCTATAGTATTGACTAAGTCAATCAGTGAGAAAGCACAAGCTGAGTGCCAAAATAAGCGATGACTATATATTTAAGCAAACTAAGAAGTTTGAATTTAAAGTAATTCAAAGAAAGGACTTTATATATAAACTTCAATTGAAGCAATTGTGGAATATACAGAACGATATGTGGAACGCAAGCCTGTAAATTTTTTAGGTCATTTGAATTAAGTAACTATCACAACTGGAGCAACAACATAAGTGTTGTTTAGTTCATTATCGAGAAAATTGAGCTTGCCGATACTTTTTGAAAGAAGTAAATATTTAAGTGAACTTGAAAGAAAAACATTTGTTATCAGGTATGTGCGCTGCCTTCTGTGCTGGAGGTCCCCAGTTCAGTCGATTCTCAGTGACTCCAATGTCTGTTTCTACTTTCCTTTGATCCTTGTAGCTTTAATTTTAAGTACTCGTAGTTGATAGAAGTTATATGAACTGACGAAACAACAGCCCCGGGAAAATTATCAACCTCCAACTTCTTCTTACATAACTCAAACAAAACAATAGAACTGGTAATGAGAAGCAAGTAATTGATCAAGTGAAATAAGCTGTGGAAGTTAAAATGCCAAATTCTCCCAAACTGTGTATAAAGGATGTTTGGAACTCAGTTGGGAGAATTTAACAACACATCATGGGTTAAAGGATTACATGAACGTCACAGAAACCTTTTAATTTGTGCAAATATACTTTTTTGATAAAACAACTCTCACTTTGTTGGTTTGAAAAGAAGACTTGATCTTACTCAGGTCTTAAATTGCCATTGATGGCATGTAACTGCTATTTGATTTTTTTTATCAACGTTCTTTTTTGTTGTATTTTGTTACAGAGAGACTGCTTGCAGCCCAAAACCCACTTGCACAAGCTGACAGGCCCCATCAGCTGTTCGCCGATGCTCCACCCACAGGTCCCACACCAACTGTGGCCCCAGTACAAGCTCCTCCCCCTGTCGCAGCACCAGTGGCAGCTCCACCCAGCGCTGTACCACTCCCTCCAATGCCTCCACCTGGTTAGTCAGAAACTGAAACATAGTAAATTTCCAGTTGTCTGTTATAAATTATAGAATATAGAGCATTAGCCTAAGTTTACAAAGATTTGATATTTAAAATGGTGGAATATAATTTAGCTTTGATGCTATTAACACAGGATTAATGCAGCATGAAGTTTAAACGTGGTGGGATTTGATAATAATTAGAAACAGCCAATACATTTATAATGGTTCGAATCTTTTTGTTTGATTTTAATAGTTTGTTTTGCAACGCATGGCTAAATCATAGATCATAAACTGAATTGGGACGATTTTCTTTTTACTAAAAAGGAAAATAATTAAACAGTAAAGATTGTAAGCGTTCAATTTGTCTCAAAAAGTAGGCCTGGAAATTAATATACAAATTCCTACAATGGTAAACTACAGTTTGTAAAATGTTTCTTTCATTCCAGATACTTTAGAAACCAAAGTGCTGCTTCATGTTTTCTTTGAATGCCATTAAAATCAACCCAGTCATTATAAATCCTAGAAATCTGATTCATCCATATTTTGAATAATTTATTATAGGAATGCCTCCGCCAGGAATGGTACTGCCTCCCCCTGGATTTCCACCCCCAGGAATGCCTCCCCCCGGGATGCCGCCTATGCCACCTCCACCTCCAGCTGCACCACACCCACCTATTTCACAGCCTTCAATCAGCCAACCACCACCGCCCCCACCACCCCCAAGCTCTGCAAATGCTGTAGCACCGATGCCACTGATGCAAGCTGGTGTAATGCATCCGGTAAGAAATCAGCCAGGCTTCCCACAAGCACTATGCTTTCATTCTACTTTATGTTTTCCTTGGAAACCTGAACAGGTTTGTTAGCTGTGCCGTACTGACGAGGCCTAATAACGATGGCTGCTAACATTCAGGCTCACTTTATTTAAGGGTAGATATAGGCAAGTTTCCGTTTACATGTTTTGCCTCGTTAGCTTACACACTCTTCTTTCTAATTCAGCTACAAAAACGAAGCTTCTGAACGATGAAATGGTACTGCAAAACAAACTTTCTTTAAAAATATGAGATTGATATGCTGAGTATTCTTTCCGTGATGTGGGTTTAAAAATTGGAAATTTTAGAGAGAATCTATAGGCTCATTGTCCTTCTTGCCTCTTGCTGTCTCGAGGTTTTTGAGCAGTGATTTCTTCTTTGAACCAACGCATATAAAGCCGAAAGTTGGATTACTTATTTCATTTAATAAGTATTCTCAAGTTTAAAATCAGTAGTTGCATGTTTATCTTTGTTCTTTCTCCAGCTTAAGTTGTGTGCTAATGAAGCAGAATGTGAACAATGAGGTCAGCAGAAACTCGCCCATAAGGGTAATCTTTAAATGCCCACTACCCATGTGGCTGTATTAGTGGACTTTAAGCAATCTAGACGGTGACGCTGTTGACAACGGCAAAGAACAGTAGTAAATACAATAAATTGAAAGCTGAGCACCTGCACATAGTTGACACTGAAAACAGAATGTGAAAATACAAGTTTGTTTTTGAGTTCTGAGGACTATGAGGACGTAATAACAAAAATGACATCAGTATTTGTTTACCTTCAAAGAGGAACTTTTTTCCCTAGTTGAGAAAATTATTAGTGCATCATTTTTGTCATCATCTGCATTACAACTGTCTGTCATTGTTTTATTTTCAGCCACCACCACCAATTGGGCAAGGCTTACTGCCCAGGCCTCCCCAACCCCCTGGTCATTTCCCTCCAGGTGATCGTCCCCCACTGCTACCAGACCCCACACCACGAGGCCTCCACCCTGGGGCCCCAGGACTACTTGGTATGGGACCCCCTGAAATGCATGGAATGCCGCCAATGATGGGGATGCCTCGGTTCCCCCCAGGTAAGATCTGTTTAGCAAGCACTCTGTGCCATTCAGCCAAATTAAATAAAACCAGCAGCTAGAATTAGATGTGGAAAAAAGTTAAGTACAAAAGTCCATTAGACTGTTTATGGTGTTGTGAACAAAAATTATCTTTTCTGGACTTGTGAAAAAATGACCGTCTTTTGGAAAAAGATAAAACTCTTGATAATCAGCTGTACAGGTGTAATAGATGATTAACCAAAACGTAGCAACGGTGATGATGATGAGATGGATGAGGATGATGATGATGATGATGACGGTGGTGGTGATGATGAGGATGAGAATGAGGATGATGATGGTGATGGTGATAATGAGGAGGAGGGGAGGGCGATGGGAATGATGATGATGAGGAGGGGAGGGGGAGGATGAGAATAATGATGATGAGAAGGGGGATGGGGAGGGGGAAAATGAGAATGCTGAGGAT